>MCJB01052018.1:193186-307244 GCA_002018475.1 Nicotiana obtusifolia
CCCCCCCCAATTTCTCTTTTGAAATCATCAACCAAATATAAAAAAATAAGGATAGATTAATGAAATATAATCAAAACCGAGTAGATAATACTTACCCCAATCCATGTGCTGAAAATCGCCTCCATCCGAGCTCCATAGCTCCAAATATGTTAAAATGAACTCAAAATCCTGAAATTTGATGTTTTAATCCACTTCCAGGGGTCCCTCTTCGTGATCGCGCTGCCCAACATCGCCATCGCAATTCAAATGAAATTCCAGCTCAATTTTTACCCTTCGCAATTGTGAACATTCCCCCGTGATCGCGATGAGCAAACTCCAACAAGCTTGCCTAACTCTTCCAGACAGATTCTTGTATAATAGCCATAACTTTTTGTACAGAACTCCAAATGATAAATGGTTGAATATTCTAAAAACTAGACATTAAGAGCTACAACTTTTGTTTTTGGATCATCTCTAAATTCTTTATAGATTTCAAGATATAAGCTTCCAAAGTCGGCTTAGTGACAATAGAATTTCTTCTTCGCAAACGCGAAGCTCTCTCCGCGAACGCGATTCACATGCCCATTTTTTTCATTTTGCTCTTTGCGAACGCGACCCAAAGTCCGCGATAACGATGCACACTGCTATAGCCAAAAACAGCAACTAAAAATGGCCTATACATGGTCCGAAATCACCCCAGAACTCATCTGATCCCCTCGGGACCCCGTCCGAACATGCTAACAAGTCGCATAACAAAACATGGACCTACTCGAATTCTCAAATTACGCATAACAACATCGAAATGACGAATCGCACCTCAAATTAAACATAATGAACTTTGAATCTTTCAACTTTCAAAACTCGTGCTGAAACACATTAAATCAACCCGGAATGAACTCAAATTTTGCACACAAGTCCCAAATGATATAACGAAGCTATTCCAATTCCCCGAATTACAATCCAAATCCGATATCATCAATTTCAACTCCCAATCAAACTTATGAACATTTCAAACCTTGAAATTTCTAACTTTCACCAGTTAGTGCCAAAACCTTTTAAAAATTCCAAATGCAAATCCGGACATACGCCCAAGTCCAAAATCATCATCCGGACCTAACAGAACCATCAAAACTCTGATCCGAGGTCAAATAGTAAAAAGTCAAACTTGGTTAACTCTTCCAATTTAAAGCTTCAAACATGAAATTAATTCTTCCAAACTAATTTTGAAACACCTGAAAATCAAAACTGACGATACACACAAGCCATAATACATCATACGGAGCTACTCATGTTCTCAAACCATCGAGAAAAGTGCAATTGCTCAAAAAGACCGGTCGGGTCGTTACAATGCCGATAAGCCTTCAACACCCATCAAGTACACAATTATTACATAAACACACTGTAAAATCCTCAACCAGCTGCAGCAGCCCATGCATACACCCAAAAGGTATAAACACACGACGTAATACATCGCCTATATGCCCATAGCAACAACTCTGACCACAATAGCTACCCATAATCAAATCCAGCACCGGTAAATAACCTCATATTAGCTAGAACCCTACTCCAAACCTTCGCAAGACTAGCAATGACGCAAGAAAATATGAAGATCTCATAACCACTCACCCAACCAGCAAGTCATACCCAACGCCTCCTGGCACATACCTCGCAATCTAAACCCAATAAGCACAACTCAAATATGACTGAATATGAAAAGAGAAACATATGAGAGAACTACCGACAGGTACAACTCCCCGTCGGTATCATACTTCGAATCCATTTCACAAGGGAGAAACAAAAATTATGAACTAATCACAAGGATCTCATCCTAATATAAGTCCATCACGTCACGTAGCCCGATTCAAACATATCAAACCACACGAAAGTGTGAGGATCCCATCCTCAACTCTAAATCACAAGTAGAATACACCTCACACTAGCTGAAACCTTCCACTAACTTAATTTTGTGAAACAAAATCACAACACATAGCGGATTTCCCATACCGGTAGAGAACCTAAGTCACAAGTCGTAGCCAAACCATCCAGAAATCACGTCAAACCTACTGTATTAACTAACAGGAAGCCCTCCCGAGTCTCATGACCCGCATTAGCAACCAAACCAGAATGATAGACATGGGCTATCACAATAGAATTTCCCAACTGGCGTGAACACATGAACATAGTACAAGAATCGCAAACTCAACCATATCTGAAGCAAGGTAGGATGAATCTTACCGATTAGTGCGACAGGATCGAAATAACACAAATGAATCTTTATAATCAATCAAAATCATAGATATCATCTGGTGCATCAGCCTCCGCCCAACTAGGAAGAGCATAACAATGGGCTCGGCCACCCCCTCTAGGGCGACCGTTACCACCTGACCTCCACCCCTTGCTAGCGGTGCAGGTATAGCAACAATTGGAGCAAAACTCATAGCCTGAATACCTCGTTGTGACATATCCTTCCGAAGTCTAGGGAAATCTCTCACCATGTGGCTGGTATCTCCACACTTAAAGCAACCTTTCTACTGACGTGGCTTTGGCATATGTCTGGTACAGGTACTCTAGGACCCATGGATATCTGAAACACCGCGTGAAGCCTGAAGTGCAAACTGAACTGGTTGACCCACAGAACCTCTGCCATGACATACCCTGCCTCCAAAATAGGGATCGGTAGACCCTCTAGGTCCACGAGGCCTCTTAGCCTCCCTGTCCTCTCTCTCCTGGCCCCGCATACCCTCTATTCTGCGAGTGATCTCTACCATCTGCTGAAATAGAACATCCATCTCCAACTCCCGAGCCATGCTGAATCGGATACCATAACTGAGGCCCTCGTGAACCTGCAGACTCACTCTCTAACTATAGAAACCAAAGCAGGTGCGTGACGAGACAACCTATTGAATCTGATGTCGTAATCTGACACTACCATAGTGCCTTGATGCAGGTGCTCAAACTCTGTGCGCCATGCATCCCGAAGGGTTTGGGGAACAAACTCCCCTAACAACATCTCTGAAAACTGAGTCCAAGTGAGTGGCGCTGCATCCGCTGGCCTACCCTTCTCATAAACTAGCCACCACTGATATGCTGCTCCAGACAACTGAAACGTAGTAAAAGCAACTCCCCTCATCTCCAAAATACCCTTGGTGCGGAGAATACGGTGTCACTTCTCAAGAAAACCATACGCATCCTCGATAGTTAGGCTACTATAAGTAGGAGGATGATGCTTCTTTAGCCTCTCAAGTCTCAGCTGCTCTTCCTCAGATGCCTCTGGCCTGACCTCAAGCTGAATCGAAATAAAAGATTATGCTGGCATAACACCCGGAGCCTAACCAATGTGGACCCGCTGCTCTAGAGTACGGGCGGTAGGCGTTTGAGCTCCTCCCCTGGTTTGTGAAGTTCTGGTGTAACTGGAATCAATCCCGCCTGAGCCAATGTACCAAATATGCTCAGGACCTGCGCTAAAGTACTCTAAAGTCCAAGGGTAGTAACAGGCGCCTCCAGTGCCTATCTCCCAACCGGAGCTACTGGTGGCTCCTCAGCTGCTACTTTGGCAGGCGCTCTATCTGTAGCACGTGCTCCTCCTCGGCCTCTACCTTTACCTCTGCCTCTGCCTCTGCCCCGAACCCAAGCAACACCGACTCTAGGGGTAGCATCATTAGTAACTGTAGCTCATGTTCTCACCATCTATGAGAGAATAGAATGAAGGCTCAAACTTCAAAATCATTAGACTCGCACGATAAGAATTAAAGAAGTGAAGTTTCCTAATAGTTTCGTAGCCTCTTAAAGATAAGTACAGATGTTTCTGTATCGATCTGCAAGACTTTACTAAACTTGCTTTTGAGTCGTAGCACTTATGAACCTAGAGCTCTGATACCAACTTGTCACGACCCAAAATTCCTTCTTAGGAGTCATGATGCACCTAGAATCTAAGACTAGGTAAGCCTAACACTTACTGAATTAATAATAAATTTTAACCAATCAACTATTAAACATGAACCTAAAATTTCTATACAAATCCAACAATCCGAGGTAGATATATGACATCCCAAAACCGGTAGTACAAGTCATAAGCCTTTCTAAAATTAACTAAGAATATCAAATACATCACTGTTTGGAATAGAAGTAAATAGTAACTAGATAAAAATTCAGAAGGTGACTCCAATGCCTGCGAACGCAACTGCAGGTATACTTTGAAGTCTCCGCCGAAACTCACAGTCAGCTAACTAATGACCAGCACGCTTCGAGGTACCTGAATCTGCACAAAAATGTGCAGTAAACATAGCATGAGTACATCACAGCGGTACCCAGTAAATATCAAGACTAACCTCGGTGGAGTAGTGACGAGGAATAGTCAAGACACTTACTAGACATAATAACCTATACAAGCATGAAAACAAAACTAACAGGGAATAATATCAATATAAAGCTAAACATAGTAAGAATAACAATACAATACTGGCAATTGAAAACTAGAAGCAACAATTAGCAACAACGAACAAACAGGTAATAATGACGTAAAGTGAGCAGAATACAGTTAAAGTCTGGTGAAACCAAGTAAGGGAAAACAAGTAGATACCCAAAAAAACAACCGCCTTCACATAAGGTTTATACAAGAATTTCCCCGAGGTACCACACCTCATAATCACAAATCACAGGTCCTAAATCACGAATCCTAATCACTTGGCATGTGGTGCCCACATTACAAATCACAACCACACGGCAATTCACGTGCTGCACGGACATCTCACGTGCCAATACCATTAACACCTCATATCTGCACGGACAACTCACGTGCTAAGAGAGTAATAATATCCCATATCCGCATGGACAAGTCATATGCTAACGGTGCAACTCACGCACAGAAGGCACGTATACAAGAATACATGTAAATGATCAATAAACATCAAGGTTCATCTTCTTAGACTAATATGAGTGACTAATTATGGTGTATGCTTGTGCAAGTGTTCTATCACAGCTCGAGTCAACAAGTAATATCAGAGATAACGAATGGCACATAGGAAACAACACAACAAAACTGTAAAATGCATGACTCACACAAGGTAGGCACACCACTACACAAGTATTATCAATAACAATGTCCCCAGACCATCAAAAGTCATCACAAATCATCCCCGAATAGCCCCCTGTCTCGTCGCATGCGCAACAATAAAGGAAATGCCCGCCTTGTCTCGCTGCACACGCATAATAACACCCACCTTGTCTCTCCATATGCGAAACCCACATATATAGCCCGCCTTGTCATGTAGCATATGCAAATATCAATAATAAAAATAGCACGAACAACTCACGTTCGAACACCCCGATGATCCTCTCAACAATACCACGTGTACCAAAAACATAACAACACAATATAACAACTCACACCACATGCACCCATATGCCATAATATTTCCTTAAAAATAATTCCAATACCAACACCACAGATATCCCTCGGTTTAACAACACTGAGTACAACAACAATAATAACACAGAAGTACAACAAGTAAATCAACACAAGGATTACAAAAATACAATGAAACGGAAGAACGAGCTCACAATGAAAGACATAACAAGTAATAATGGCTTTAAATAAGAATAACTTAACAATAAGAGAGATAATGTGTAACAACGATATCAAATAAGAATAACTCAACAATAGGAGAGATAACATGTAACAATGATTTCAAATAGGGATAAATCATAATGGAAGAGATAAGATGTAACAATGACTTTAAATAAGGATAAGTCAACAATGGAAAAGATAACATGTAACAATGACTTCAAATAAGGACAATTCAAAAATAGAAAAGATAACATGTAACAATGACTTCAAATAAGGA
The DNA here is from genome assembly GCA_002018475.1 of Nicotiana obtusifolia. Taxonomy (NCBI): domain Eukaryota; kingdom Viridiplantae; phylum Streptophyta; class Magnoliopsida; order Solanales; family Solanaceae; genus Nicotiana; species Nicotiana obtusifolia. Next base: position 199,009 of record MCJB01052018.1, read on the forward strand.
TAAGTCGACAATAGAAGAGATAACGCGGCAATAGGAGAGGCAGCAACTTCAATTAAAGCATATAAGAGTATATTTGGCAATAAAGGGTAGAACATGAACCAATCAACTTTAAATAATGCATGTAAGGGTAAATTTAGCAATAAAGGATATAACATGATAAGGCAACTTCATTTTAATGTACATAAGAAACCTGTGAGTCTAAAAACACACTCGTCACCTCGTGTACACGTCTTTCACATAGTTCAAATAGTGTAAAAAAATCAATCCCTATGGGGTAGTTCCCCCACACGATGTTAGGCAAGATACTTAACTTAAAAGTCCTAAATCAATACTCTAAAATAGCTTTTCCTTTACAATTCACCTCCGCTCGGCTCAAATCTAACCTAAATCGACTTAATAACATCAAATAATGGAAGAGACATCAATTTCAATAATTAAAGCTATGATCTTCACACAATTCCTCAAAAGGCAACAAAAGTCAACCCCGGACACGCCTAGTCAAAACCCGGGTCCAGGGGTAGATTCCGACTACCCATAACCCAATGTATCCATATATGTGTTTTGTTTCAAAATTCGAGTCCATGTGGACTCTTAAACTCAAATTCTTATTTTTCAAAACATAGACAAAGTTTCTCAAAATTTCACTTTGATTCTCATAATTTTGATGTTAAATCTCATTCTCATATATAATCATGTAAAATAGTTTTAAATTGATCAAAATCACTTATCCAATAATTGTAGATGAAAATACCTCTTCAAGATCACCTCCTACCGAGTCTAGGGTTCCAAAATATGAAAATAAGACCAAAATCCTATCCCTCAACTTTTATGTCCAATCACAGGTCTCGCAATTGCGACCTGGGGTTCGCAATTGTGAACCCCGAAAATGTGAAGAAACCATCGCAAAAGCGAATCACCTCACACCCCTGCTGTCATAGCAAAATGCGACGAGTAGTTAGCAATTGCGAACAATTGACCACCGCAAAAACAATCAAGATGATCACAAATGCTTCACTGTTGAGCCCAGTCCTCTTTGCAAATGCGAACACAGGGTTTGCAAATGGGAACCTAGCAGACTCAAGCCATCTCGTTAATGCGACCCCACACCTTGCAAATGCGTGAGTCGCAAATTTGAACAAATTCTTGCATTTGTGAGACCTGCATCACCTGATCAAAACTAACAAACTAAAACTCTTTCAAGCACTCTGAAATGTGTCCAAAACTCACCCGAGCCCTCGGGGCTCCAAACCAAATGTGAATACCAGTTTGAAAATGTAACATGAACTCACTCGCGCGATCAAATCATTAAAATAACATCTGAAACCATGAATTGGACCTCCAAAACACAAGAAATCAACATGAAAAAACTCAAGAACTTCTAAAAACACAATCGCGCGTCAATTCCTATCAAATCAACTCAGAATGACACCAAACTTAGCACACAAGTTCGAAATAACAAAATGGACCTATTCCAAGTCCCGAGACAGAAATCCAAACATGATAGCTTGAGTCAACCTACAGTCAAACTTATCAAAATTCTAATCCTTTAAAAATCCAACTTTCCGCAAAACAACACAAATCAACCTGCGGACTTCCGGATCGATTCTAGACATACGCCCAAGTCTAAAATCACGATATAAACCTAACGTAGCCATCAAAATACCATTCCAAGGTCATTTTCACAAAAGTCAAACCTCGGTAAATATTTTCAATTTAAGCTTCTAAAGTGAGGACCACTCATCCAATTTCATCCCGAAATATCCGAAAATCAATTTCGACCATGGAAGCAAGTCATAATACATAATATGAAGTCACTCAAGACCCCGAACCAATGAACGGATTGCTAAAGCTCAAAACGATCGGTCGGGTCGATACAGGGTCCATTTGTTGAGTTCCTTGAAAGTGAAGGTATAATTGCTCAATGTACCATGCCAGGAACACCACAACAAAATAGCATGTCAGAAAGAAGGAATCGAACACAAATGAACAAGGTAAGAAGCATGATTAGCCGAGCAAGTTTGCCTTTATTTTTATAGAGTGAAGCCTTAAAACAGTTGTGTATATTTTAAATAGGATTCCATCCAAGGTTGTTCCCAAGTCAAATTTGAGCTATGAAAATGATGGAAACCTAGTTTAAACCATTTACATGTTTGGGGATATCTAACTGAAGTGAAGGTTTATAACCCATAGCTAACGAAGTTGGATGAAAGAACAATAAGCAGTTATTTTATAAGCTATATAGTTAACTTTAAGGGATTTAGGTTTTATTTTCCTTCTCGTTCTCCTAAATTTGTTAAGGCTAGAAATGCTAAATTTCTTGAGGAGCATGAAGAAAGTGGGAGTGGTTTGACTCAAAAGATGGAACTGGATGAAATAAGGGAACCACCTACGCTACCTTTATATATTGGGAATTTGAATATTGCTCAGAAAAATTCTCATAAATTATCTGAACAAGAAGAAGTTCAAGAGACACCATCACTTTGAGGAGCCACATGAAGATCAACCCGCTTTACTTGATCCCACTAAAGAATTTCTGAACCGGTGTGAGTAAGAAACTCCTCAAGAGTTCGAAAACTAGCGATTTCTAGTGACTATGGTGTGTATCTCCAAGAGTCTGATTATGATATTGGACTAAAAGATGATCCATGCTCGTTTTCACAAGCCATGAGTGGAGAAAACTCCACACTTTGGTATAATGCCATGAAATAAGTATTTGAATCTATGGCTAAAAAAAAGTTTGGGATCTCGTCGAATTACCAAAAGGAGCCTCTACTATAGGTTCCAAATGGGTTTTTAAAACTAAAAGAGACTCATCTGGTAATATCGAACAATATAAAGCCAGGCTTGTAGCCAAGGTTTTTACTCAAAGGGATTGATTACCATGAAACCCTCCAATATCAAAGAAGGATTCGTTGAGAATAATCATAGCATTGGTAGCTTATTTTGATTTAGAGTTACATCAAATGGATGTGAAATAAGCTTTCCTAAGTGGAGATCTTGAAGAGGAGGTATGCATGCGTCAGCCTGAAGGATTTTGTAATAAGGAAAAAAGTCACCTTGTTTGCAAGTTGAATAAGTCCACTTATGGGCTAAAGCAGGCTTCCCGTCAATAGTATATTATATTTCATAATGTTGTTTCTTCATTTGGATTAATGGAGAACATCATTAATCAGTGTATATACCTTAAGATAAGTAGGAGCAAATATATTTTTCTAGTCCTATATGTGGATGACATTTTGCTTGCAAGTAGTGATTTGGGGTTGTAGCACGAGATTAAACAGTTCTTTATTCAGAATTTTAAGATCAAGGATATAGGTGAAGCCTCGCATGTCATTGGCATAGAGATTCACAGAGATAGATCCCAAAGATGACTTGGGTTGTCTCAAAGGGCCTACATTGAAAGAATTCTAAAAAGATTCGAGATGAAGAATTGTTCACCTATAGCTGCTGCCATAAGTAAAGGTGACAAATTCTCATTGAATCAATGTCCACAAAATGCATTAGAAAAGGAGCAAATGAAAGGTATTCTTATGCTTCACTTGTTGGGAGCCATATGTATGCATAGGTCTATACTAGACCTGATATTACCTTTGCAGTAGGAATGCTTATCAAAGTAACCTTGGTTTGACCATTGGAAAGCTGGTAAAAGGATTTTGAGATATTTGCAAGGAACTAAGGATTTTAAGCTCACATACAAATACTCTGACTCATTGGAGGTGATTGGATATTTAGACTTTGATTTGGTTGGATGCAAAGACACTGGTAAATCTACTTCAGGATACATTTTCCTTCTTGCTGGAGGTGATGTATCTTGAAGAAGTGTCAAGCAAACAATTGTTGGAACATCCACCATGGAATCTGAATTTATAGCATGCTATGAAGCTACATCACAAGCATTATGGTTGAAGAACTTTATTTCCGGCCTTAGGATTGTCGATTCCATTTCAAGGCCATTGAGAATCTTCTGTGACAACTCAGCTGCAGTTTTCTTTTTTAAGAATAATAAAAGTGATAGCCGAAAGCAAACATATCGACATAAAATCTTTGATAGTTAGAGACTATGTCAAGAAGCAAGATGTGTGTTTTGGGCATGTCAGTACTAGTTTGATGATTGCTGTCGATTAATATTTTCAAGGATCATAATCACCCATATGGGACTTAGTAGCTCAATTTAGTCTTGCTTTTCTTTCTAACAGTTTGTCTAGACATTATGTTTATTATGATATACATGACAGTGCACACTTGATTTTTTATGTATTATTTTGTGATCATTGATCAATAAAGTTGGACTCTGAATAACTTATATTATGTTGATTCATAAATTTGTTGACACTTTGTTAGAATATATTGTACATTGTAATACATGGAAGATATTGTTTGTTTAAGAGCATGACCACCATGATTCAGTAATAATATATTCTAGTCAAAGTGATTGTTGCATAACTTTTAGTTGAGTGATAAAGCTATGGCCATATTATTATGTTTATCTCTCATACAGGATTATCTTGTGCGCCAAGTGGGAGAATGTTAGAAATTTATCGTCTACTTCTAGAGACTTTTAGTGTGGCACACATATTAGGTAATAAATTATTTACCTTGTCTCTCAAGTAAATAATATATTAAATGATATTCTGTAGTTATGCATATATGGTAGTTTCTTTGATGGAAAGAAATAATTTTTGTTTGGAGCTAGGGCAATTATAATTTATGGAGAAGTCCCTAGGGCTAAAGTATTTGCCTAAGAATCCCTAGCCTACCTATAAATACACATGTGACTCCATTAATTTGGCATCCCCAACGATAGGCAGAGGCTAGAAGGCTCCTAGGTTTTCTGCTAAAGGTTTCAAAGGCGATTCCCTACAACGTTTGAACAACAATGGTTGAAGGTACGTTCCTATCAATATTCCGCTGCGTAGGCTCTGTGTTTGTGTTTAAATTCTACATAAATTCCTTTAAGATCACAAGTTTCAAAAGAATTATAACTACACAAATATTATGACTTGTTTACAAGTTTAAAAGGTCTTCAGGTATATAAATTGGAATGAATGAAGAATATATTTCTCAATTTATTTTTTTAAATAATTATACAACTAAAAATTATTATGTCAATATATGTCAAAAATCAACAACAGGTAATATGACAAAGAGGAAATGTCCTTCTCAGATATTCATAATTTTGTCTATACTTTTCTTCGTTTCACGGGGCTAAAGTTATGAATAAACATCTAACTTTTATTTCAAGTATTAAAGTTCTTTTATCACGTGATTGTGTTTTTCTATTAATTAAGGGCTCGTTTGAAGGAGGAACAACTTATCCTGGAATTATAATGATGAGATTTTAATACGAGAATTAAATAATAATATTATTTAGTTAATATATTTTTATTAGAAGATATTTAGTAGGCGTTTGGCCATAAGTCTTTGAAGTTTTTGTTCAAAAAAAATTCAAATATGTATTTGTTTATAGAATTAATCTAGTTTTTGGGAGATTTGACAACCAAAACTTCAAATCCCAAATATAGCTTAAGACCTCTTTTTGGGCCAAATCATGACCATTTTCGGACTTTTTAGTTGAAAAAACAAAAAAAAATAACTTTTTAACATATTAAAACCTACCCCAAAATTCATGTCCAAAAATATTTTCAATTTCACATTAAACTTCACCCAAATCAACTTTTTCCAAAAATATTTGAGAATCTATGTCCAAATGGGTCCTTAGTTTATTGGATTACAAACGAGATATATGTGATATAATGTAAATATGTGTTTGGTGTATACTAGATAAGGGATAACTTTTGCTTCAAATTTTATGTAACGACCTGACCGGTCGTTTTAAGCATTTGCACTTCGCTCAGTAGTTTGAGGGCATGAGTAGTTTCGTATGATGTATTATGACTTGTTTGAATTGTCGGTTTTGGTTTTCAGGTTATTCGGAATCGATTTGGAAGAATGAATTTCATGATTGAAGCTTTAAGTTGGAAGAGGTTATTAAGTTTGACTTTTGTGAATTCGACCCCAGAATGAAGTTATGAGGGTTCTGTTAGGTCCGGATGGTGATTTCGGACTCAGACGTATCCCCGGTTTGCATTTGGATATTTCTAGAAGGATTCAGCACTAATCGGCGAAAGATGGAAATTCGAAAGATTAGAAAGTTCATAGGTTTGACCCGGGGTTGACTTTGAGGATATCGAATTCGAATTGTGGTTCCGGGAATCAGAATAGCTTCGTTATGCCATTTGGGACTTGTGTGAAAATTTTGAGTTTATTCCGAGTTCATTTGATATGTTTTGGCACGAGTTGTGATAGTTGAAAAGTTCAAGTTCATCAAGTTCGATTCGAGGTGCAATTCATCATTTCGAGGTTGTTATGTGTGATTTGAGGCCTCGAATAAGTCTGTGTTATGATATGGGACTTGTCGGAACATTTAGATGGGGCCCCGAGGGGCTCGGGCTTGTTTCGAATGGTATTTGAACCATTTTCCTTCTTTTTAGCACTACTGGTAGCTGTTGTTTGCTGGTGTTTCAAACCTTCTTCGCAATCGCAAAGATTGGGACGCGATCGTGTAGTGTATCAGAGGAGCTGGCCTGTTTCTTCATCACGTTCGCACCAGTTCATCGCGTTCGCGCATCTTTGTGAGGTCTAGGCATCACGTTTGTGCCTTTATGACTGCGTTCGGGTAGGGGCAGAGATGAGAAGCTGGGACTGGGGAGTATGCCTTCGTGTTTGCGAAGTAGCTTACGCGATCGCGTAAGGTGGAGCTGTTGTGAATCGCTTTCACGAGGGCTATACTGCGAACGCGTAAAGTATTTTGGTGGCGGATTATTTTTGTTCATCGTGAACGCGATGGCAGAGGAATACCTGGGCAGAATTATAAGTACTCTATTTCGAGGGTTTCGGCTATTTATCATAATTGGAGCTATGGAGCTCAGATTGAGATGATTCCTGAAGCAATCTTCACCATGTGGATTAGGTTTCGAGCTATTCGGAGGTTGGAACGCGCGTCAAGGCATTTTGGAGCATCGCCTAGCTTGCTCAGTATTGGATTTGGCTTGTTCGAGGTAAGTAACACTTCTAAATTTGGTGCTGAGGGTATGAAACCCAGAATTACGTGTTCTGTGATTGATGTTGAGGTGACGCACATGCTAGTTAACGGGCTTGAAGGCGTGCACCGCGTGAGTTATGATTTAGTCGATTTAGTGGAACTATGTAGCTATCTTATTTGAACGTTTTTTACTGTACACTATGTGTTAGAGCACTTGAGCTGTAATTTATGCTAGAAATCATCTTTAGGCTATATACTGGTACAATTGGGACCCACAATTGTCGTTCTTTGCTGTCGAGTTATGTGCTTAATTGCAGTTATGTACTCAGTCGTATTCATCATTTCATATCATGTCTCAGTCTCTATTATCGTATATGGTCACATCCCATATCATTTATTAGGGCTGCATAGCATGAGCATTGTAATCCTGAGAGACTGGAGAGATTATTGACTGAGTGCGGCCGAAGGCTTGATTTTGAGTGATAATTAAGGGATCAGGCTGCAGCCCGCAACATGTTTTTATTTATTTATGCCTGGTCTGGCTTATTATTAACTTGGACTGAAGGAGCCCCTCTGAAGTCTGCAAACCCACAATGAGCGCAGTGGATATTATATTTGGGATGGACTTCCCTAGGCATGGTGTTGCCCTATATATTCATATTTGGGATGGAGTTCCCTGGGCATGGAGTAGCCCTATACTTTTATATTTTGGATGGAGTTCCTTGGGCTGCATTGGCCCTATACAGTACTGCGTGACTGACTGTCAATTGTTATTTGTATTGAGGGATGATCTTCCATGGGCTGGACCTGCCCCGTACAGTACTGAGTGATTGAGTAATCCAAGGGTGTGAGTACATGAGGTCATCACTGAGATGCATAGCATTTGACATGCGTACTTGAAGTACATGCATAGAGATGCATTTCCTTCTGCTACCCGGTTTAATGACATTCATGATTTCACCTGTATATTGACATGTAGGCATAGAGATGTATTTTCCTCTTGCTATCTGAAGGTGAAATATCTTATTTATTATTGAAAGGTTTTTGGAAAAAAAAATCACATTTTTCAAACTTGCTCATATATCTTTGGGGGTTTTCGGTGAAAGATTTGGGATCCACTGTTATACTTGAAATATATACCTATTTTTCCGTAATTGTGAACGAGCTGAGTTATCTTTTATACCATCTTTATTATATTGTTATGAGATGTTATTGGCTATTGGTGTTGGACTTTGACCTTTGCCCCAGCTCGCCACTACTTTCAACCTAAGGTTAGGTTTGTTACTTAATGAGTACATGGGGTCGGTTGTACTCATACTATACTTCTGCACCTTGCGTGCAGATGATTGATGTTGATGTTGCTGTGCACGGCGAGAGCTGGATCTAAAGATGTACCTGCGTTCCGGTCATAGCTGCCTCTCGATTTTGGTAGCTTTAGAATTTTAATCTGTTCATGTATATTTCAGACAGATGATGTACTTTATTTCATACCAGCTTTGTAAATTCTAAATCTCATAAGCTCATGATTTGAACTACCAGTCCTTGGGAAATTCTTGTATAAAAGAAGTTGTATTATCATTTTTTTTCTTAATAAATCTCATTAAATTAGGTAGTTTTTAATTGGCTTACCTGACCGATTGAGTTAGGTGCCATCACGACTAATTGGATTTTGGGTCATGACAAGTTGATATCAGAGCTCTAGGTTCATATGTTCTACAAGTCATGAGCAAGTGTCTAGTAGAGTCTTGCGGATCAGTATAATAACATCCATACCTATCTTCGAGAGGCTATAGGGCATTTAGGATAAGCTTCCTATCTTTCTTTCTTTATCGTGCGACATTAATTCAGCTTGAAGCGTAACTCTTTGAATTCCTTCCACGCATTCGTATGTGCATGTGAGCACTCGGTATCAGTTGTGCATCGCCGGCTTGTGATTCCGTGGATGAGGAGCGAGATGTGATTTTTCTGTGGTGATGATGGGCCAGTCTGGAGGACTTGAGACCGGGTTTTGACCGTAGCTTGAGCACGGGGATTTTGGTTGTGTGAGCACGTGCTTATGGACTTATAAGTCTGGTAGTGTCCCTATTAGTGGAATTTATGGCTCGAGGAGTAGTTGGATAGCTATATGATGAGTATGATGTGACTGCAAAATGTGTTCAGATGATTTGATTGTGACGAGAATAGTTTGCTTGAGATATAAAGAAAAAAAAGGACTATTGGGTGTAAGATTTACATTGGATGGTGCCGAGACTCGCAGTATTTCTATATCATTATGGATTTTACATTTCGGTATCAGAAAGGTGGAGGAAACGGCTTCAGATTCATAGAAGGTCTCTTTAGAGTGGGTATCTCGGTTGCGATACGTTTGGGGTGCTTAAGAGGGAATACAGCGGCTTATGGGCCTTAGGGCGGTGTGGTTTTATGTTAGAATCTCTTGTGGTGAGTTTTGGGTGATGATCGGTATTCAAACAAGGAGAAGTGTCAGCTTGAGGGCAATTCGAAAGGAACTCGGAGGTATGGGATAGCTTGGTAGTAGGTTGGATCAGCATGGCAATGGATACGACTGGTTCTCTAGGGTACTTATGATGTGGTGAGTATCTACAGGTGTTTAGTGGCAATGCTCTTGGGTTTTGGCGACCTGCGTGGTTTGGCTGAGTTAGAGGGATTTGGTTTTGATGGCTTGATTATGTGAAAATGGGTTTCGAAGAGTTCTCGATGGTTTTTACCATGGTTTGAGATGGATATTCCCTATCGGCGTGAGGAGCATGTTGCGTATTGTGACTTTCTCCTAGATGGGATCAAATGGAAGGTTTCTGACTGATCGAGTAGGTATTCTGTTGGACTTAGAGTTGATTATGAGATTCTCGTACTTTTTATATGATGGAATGATAGCTGTGGTGTGTTGTGTGGGATTGAGGTTTACATGTGCAAGGTCACGGTCAGTTCTGAAGGGAAGATCATAAATTCTTAGACGGCATGGATGCTATAACTACTTGGTAATTCCTGAGAAGGGTGCGCAATTCAGAAGGCGCACTGTGTGTTAACTTATAGATGCTTCATTGATATTGTTGTACTCACCTGGTTGATTGACTGCTGATATTCAGATTTTTGCTATGTGGCACGAAGAATTTTAGAAGTATTCATCGTGGGATGATCGTGTATGAGAGGTTTATTATACATTCGGGCGGTGGAGTTGGGATTAGATACGGTGATTCTCTGTTCTAGGGATCTGGAGACTGAGAGTTCTCAAAAACAGATTGTTTCGTGGTAGTGGAATGTGAAAATGTGGCCAAAGCTAGAAAGATGATAGTATGTGTCATGGTTCAGTCATTGTGGACTTACGGAGGGTTATGTATCTAAATGTGGGTGACCAGAGTGGATTTGGGGTCCATTGGCAGACCCAATGAGGATGTGTATTCTACACTGGGTCAGATTGGTTGACTCCGTACTGCTGTTATTGAGGGATGTGCCATTCGGTTAGAGTTGAGCTTATTCGTGTTCTGAGATGTTCTACGCGTTACCTTCTATGCTACGAGGGGTTGGGATCTATTGGTTATTGGCACACATGGTGCGGTCCTATTTGGGCCTTATAGCAGAATTCGAGCAAGATGGACATTAGGGTGTCGAATGGTTGATTGCGCATTGGTTATGTTCTCTCCGGATTGTGGTATATTGTGCTATTTGCTTCTCCGTGGTTACGGTCATGCACATTGGGTACTTGATGACAAATTTGCACGTGGTTATTGATTTTGAGCATTGTGGCTTGAGGTATTTCATGTGGACCAGTGTTTGGGTGGGGTCACACGTTGCAGCAAAGTTAAGTTGGGATATGATCCTTTGTGTTAGATTCGTGAGTCTTGGTTCTACCATGTATGATGGATTCATAGCATTGCGGTTTTGGTGGTACTTGTTGAGATTGCGAGGCGATTCTCTCAATTGAGTCATTTTCCATTTTGGGTACACTTGAGTTGTTGCTTATTGGTGCACGGATTGCACAGGTCGTGATTCTAGGTAGTATTGGTGTGGCATGTCAATAGGATAGCTTGATAAAGTAAGGTCATTAGACCTAGAATAGGTGCCATCGAATTTGTTTGCGGTACATTTTGGAAGGATAATGTCGCTGATCGGCTTAGAAATTGGCTATAGTTCTTGTCGAAGGAGAGGGAGCTCTATGACTTGTTGATCTGATAAGTGGTTATGAGTTTCTGTGTGTTTCTTTCATCATTGGCAGTGTACGAAGTTTTTAGAACGAGGTTTTGTTTGATATGAGGTTTATTATCGATACCGGGTTTGTTTTGAGCAGTTATTATGATCAGAAGTTATTGCTACAAGTACGCGAGTTATGCGGTAAATCATGTGATTACATCTTAGGTTATGGTTATGGCTTGATACAGCTTGTTCAGACTTATACAGTGTGTAGGTGCGAGATTCAGATCTTATAGGAAATTTCAGATGTTGGAAATTGGATTATATGGTTTACGGGCTAAGGTTGAAGTAATGATCTTCAGTTATGTTGCATTGTTAGGCCTATATGGAATAGGGTGATGTGGGATCACCCCCGGGTATGTGCGTGGTAAGGTTACACGGCGCTTTGCTGGCTTTGGAACGACTCTTGGCACGTTCAAGGACGAACTTATGTATAAGTGGGGGGGGATGTAACGACCTAACCGATCATTTCAAGCATCTTCACTTCGCTCAGTAGTTTGAGGGAATGAGTAGCTCCGTATGATGTATTATGACTTGTGTAAATCGCCGGTTTTGGTTTTCAGGTTATTCGGAATCGATTTGGTAGAATGAATTTCATGATTGAAGCTTTAAGTTGGAAGACGTGATTAAGTTTGACTTCTATGAATTTGACCCCGGAACGAAGTTTTAATGGTTCCGTTAGGTCCAGATGGTGATTTTGGACTGGGGCGTATGCTCGGATTTGCATTTGGATATTTCTAGAAGGATCGGCACTAATCGGCGAAAGTTGGAAATTCGAAAGTTCGAAAAGTTCATAAGTTTGACCGGGATTGACTTTGAGGATATCGGATTCGGATTATGGTTCCGGGAATCGGAATAGCTTCATTATGTCATTTAGGACTTGTGTGAAAATTTTGAGTTTATTCCGAGTTCATTTGATAGTGTTTCGGCACGAGTTGTGATAGTTGTAAAGTTCAAGTTCATTAAGTTCAATTCGAGGTACGAGTCGTTGTTTCAATGTTGTTATGCGCAATTTGAGGCCTCGAGTAAGTCTGTGTTATGATATGGGACTTATTCGAACGTTCGGACGAGGTTCCGAGGAGCTCGGGCGTGTTTCGGATGGTATTTGGTGTTTCAAACCTTTTTCGCAATCGCGAAGATTGGGACGCGATCACGTAGTGTATCAGAGGAGCTGGCCTTTTTCCTTCATCGCGTTCGCGCTAGTGGCATCGTATTCGCGCACCTTTGTGAGGTCTAGGCATCACGTTCGCGTAGGGGTAGAGATGAGAAGCTGGGACTGGGGAATATGCCTTTGCGTTCGTGAAGTAGCTTACGTGCGTAAGGTGGAGCTGTTGTGAATCGCGTTCGCGAGGGCTATACCGCGAATGCGTAGAGTATTTTGGTGGCGGATTATTTTTTTTCATCGCGAACGCGATGGCTTTTCCATGTTTGCATTAGAGGAATGCCTGGGCAGAATTATAATTACTCTATTTCGGGGGTTTCGGCTTTATTATAATTGGAGCTATGGAGCTCGGATTGAGACGATTCTTGAAGCAATTTTCACCATGTGGATTGGGTCTCGAGCCCTTCGGAAGTCGGTACGAGCGTGAAGGTATATTGGAGCATCGCCCTGGCTTGCTTGGTATTGCATTTGGCTTGTTCGAGGTAAGTAACACTTCTAAACTTGGTGCTGAGTGTATGAAACCCTGAATTACGTGTTATGTGATTGATGTTGAGGTGACGCGTATGCTAGGTGACGGGCTTGTGGGCATGCACCGTGTGAGTTGTGATTTAGTCGATTCCCTGAAACTGTATAGCTATCTTATCTGAACGTTTTTACTGTACACTATGTGTTAGAGCACTTGAGCTGTAATTTATGCTAGAAATCATGTTTAGGCTATATACTGGTACGATTGGGACCCACAGTAGTCGTTCTTTGCTATTGAGTTATGTCTCAGTCTCTGTTATCGTATATTGTCACATCCCGTATCATTTATTAAGGCTGCATCGCATGAGCATTGTAAGCCCGAGAGACTGGAAAGATTATTGGCTGAGTGAGGCGGAAGGCCTGATTGCGAGTAATAATTAAGGGATCGGGCTGCACGCCATAGCATGTTTTTATTTATTTATACTTGGTCTGGCTTATTATAGCGCTTGGGCTGAAGGAACCTCTCCCGAGTCTGCACACCCATAGTGAGCACAGTGGATATTATATTTGGGATGGAGTTCCCTCGGCATGGAGTAGCCCTATACTTTTATATTTGGGATGGAGTTCCCTGGGCATGGAGTTGCCCTATGCAGTACTGCGTGACTGGCTGTCAATATCTATTTGTATTGAGGGTGGATCTTCCCTGGGCTGGACCTGCCCCGTACAGTACTGAGTGATTGAGTAATCCGAGAGTGTGAGTACATGAGTTTGTCACTGAGATGCATAGTATTTGACATGCGTACTTGAAGTACATGCATAGAGATGCATTTCCTTTTGCTACCCGGTTTTTAGTGACATTCATGATTTCACCTGTATATTGATATGCAGGCATAGAGATGTATTTTCCTCTTGCTATCTGAAAATAAAATATCTTATTTATTGTTGAAAGGTTTTTGGAAAAAAATAACAGTTTTCAAACTTGCTCATATATCTTTGGGGTTTTTCGCTGAAAGATTTGGGATCTACTGTTAAACTTGAAATGCATGCCTATTTTTTCGTAATTGGGAACGAGCTTAGTTATTTCTTGTACCATCTTTATTATACTGTTATGAGCTGTTGTTGGCTATTAATGTTGGACTTTGACCTTTGTCCCAGCTCGTCACTACTTTCAACCTAAGGTAGATTTGTTACTTATTGAGTACATGGGGTCAGTTGTACTCATACTACACTTCTGCACCTTGCGCGCAGATGTTGGATGCTGATGTTGCTGTGCACGGGGGGAGCTGGATCTGAAGATGTACCTGCGTTCCGGTCATAGTTGCCTCTAGATTTTGGTAGCTATAGAATTTTAATCTGTTCATGTATATTGCAGAGATGTACTTTATTTCATACCAGCTTTGTAAATTCTAAATCTTAGAAGCTCATGATTTGTACAACCAGTTCTTGGGAAATTCTTGTATAAAAGGAGTTGTATTATCATTTCTTTTCTTAAATCTCATTAAAAGTGGGTAGTTGTTTGGCTTACCTGACGAGTTGGGTTAGGTGCCATCACGACTAGTTGAATTTTGGGCCGTGAACTTTTTACATGAGATTGTTTAAAATACTTTGAGGGAAGAGCCTTAGAGAAGGACATCTTTGTCATTTTAGTATTTATTTAGGGATTAATTAATCTCAAAATTACTATTCCACCCTTAATATGGGATAGAATAATACTGAAGTGTTGGATTAATTAATCTCGAATTACTAATCACGAATTCAAATATTCAACCAAATGGAGAATAAAATAATGTCACATCTAATTTTGAGATTATTATCCCTTATCCCACATACCAAACGACCCCTAAGGTCTGAAGCAAATTTTTGGATGGAAAGTATGCGAGCTGCTGTTGTTTCATTTAATTAGTTGTAGTACCCATACGATGCGCGAACACAAAGCATGTCAAATTATAATTTGGGTTATTTGAATTATGTGTAAATAATCTCAAAATATAAACCTTCTAGATATATATAATGATTATATATTAATCAAGAAGCAAAATATAAAAGTATTTCTCAAAAATCTCGTAGTGGTAACTTATTTTCTTTTTCTTTTTCTATATTTTTAATAACCCAATCCCTAGATTTTTGTATTTGCATTTCGTTTTGCTCTCGATATTAAAGAATACTAAACATGTCATGTTGTGATATATTTTGTTGAGCATATTAGATCATTTTATTTTAGCAAAATTTTTACTACCATCTTCTTTTTCATCTCAAATTCAAATAAGTCTTATTCTTCTTTTAAAATTTTTAATTTTTTTCATCATTCTTTTTATCTAGTAAGACTTTAATTTTGTGGTCCTATTCATAGTTTGAGAGTTCTCGTTATAATTTTAAGTACTTTCTAATCTATAGCTCAAATATAGTTTTTCTTCCATTTTTAATATTAAAATTTTAATTATTTTCCTTAATTTTAATATTATGTTACCTAATATATAGTATTATCACATTTCACATGGCTTTTTATTAACTTATCAATTTATTTAATATCATTATCCACTAGTCATCTTTAGTATAATATAGATAGATATGTAATTCGTTAAATCTTGAAATAAATATTTATTTTATTTTAAAATATTTTTTGGAATTCTTAAATTGTTTAAATTTATAAAGAATATTTTATCTATTATATATATACACACACACACACACGTTGTTTTATTTTAAATTTAATTTTTTGGTATAAATATTCTTATATTATCTCTAATTTATTTTTATTTTTTATTTTTATTGAATCCATTAGACTTGAGTTATGCGACCTTATTCACAACACGACCTTTCTTATCATAATAGATTTCAAAAAATCTCTCATATCAATAAAATAGTTTTATCCTTATTTTTTCCTTTATGATGAAATATTTGATTTTTTATTTTTGCTGTTATATTATTTAATATTATTACATTGTCGTGTGGCTTTTTATTAGCTTTTTTTAGTTTAATTTTTACTAGTGTAAGAACCTGCGCAATGCGTGGACAATTTGACATAATATTAATCTTATGATCTTATATATCATATTATTTTAATAAATCTTAGTTATTATTTTATTAATTTAATATAGTGTACAGAAATATAACAAAATCTATACAAAATCAAAGGATACACATCATATAGTTATCAAATAAATTATTTATTTTGTATTTATTCTTTATTAAATTAGCAAGTACTTAGTGCTATACATTTAATAATGTGACTTTTTATTAACTTGTCAATTGGCTTAATATTTTGATACTACTTATCTTTTAATATAACGTAGATATATATTTTCCTCTAAAAATATTTTAATCTTTTCTTAACTTATGTTATATTGTTCAAAATTCTTCAATGGTCTAAAGTTATCAATAAATTTTTGAGTGTTATTTATTTACATTTATTTTTAATTAATTCAGAATATAGATATCATAAGGTTATCTTTATCCCCCTCTTTTCGTACAATTCATTTGTATTGTAATATTTGATTAGTTTTCTCATTTATAGTTTACTAAAAATTTAAATGATGTAATATTCTTTTACTAAATTATAATTTTTAATTCATCAAAAGTATAAAGAGATAAGAATTTTATTATTTTTATAAAAAACCTACCAATATTTTTAATAATTATTAATTTGTTATATATATATATATATATATATATATATATATATCTTATGTGTAATATCCTAATAGTATCTTTATATTTTTGTATTTTTCATTATGAAATTTTGAGTTCTATTTATTAACTAAATGAGAAATGTAATTAGTATATATATTTTGATGTTGTAGCTTTAAATTCTTTTTTTTTTTTTAGTATTATTCCTTTGCAACAAATTCTTTTATTATGATTTTATTTATTTGTATATGTACGACTATTCTCATCATACTTCTAATTATAAGTCTTATATTTTTATATTTTCTCACAAATTTATATTTTATTTCTTTTTAGTTCCTTGCTTATCTAACCATACCATTACTTAATATTATTAGATTTTCATATGAATTTGTAATAAATTATTAGTTTAATATGATACAATGCATATAATTTTGTATTACTCTTGAAATTTAATTTGACTTTATCTTGTATGACTTTCTCATAATTATTTTGTTATTTAAATTTATCAATAATATTTTTGAGTATTTTATTTACTTAATTTTATCAAATAAAATTAAAGTGTGGATAAAATCACATTATATCTATTCCTCTCTTTATATATTTGTTTCTGCTCTATAATATTTTGATTTTTTCATTTATTGTTTATCTATAATACGAATATAATTATTGCAATTTTTTCTAAATGGATGATGTTGAATTAGTTCAAAGGTTAAACAAAGAAGTTCTTTTAATATATGTCATAAATCTACTAATAATCATAATAATAATTATTTTAATATAATTTTTAGTAAAAATTAAATTGAATTCTTGTTCCAGTTTGTACGTAATATGAAAGTTAAATTTTTTTTTATTAAGACTGCTACATAAGAAGTTAAATTATATCTTTATATATTTTATTTATTTTTTGAAATTATTGTTTATGTTTTTGCCTTATGTTTTTATCTTATCCATATACTATATAGCATGACTATATAGTATATGAATTATTTTACAAAAATTTTCTCATCTCGAAAAGTAAATTAGTCTTATTGTTTTATATATCTCTACATTGAAGTTATATATTTATATATATATTTTTTTATAATAATTTCCTTAAAAATATATAGATATTTAATTATTTTAAATTTTAAATTCAAAAAATAAATTATTATCTAACCTAACAAATTTTGTCCTAAATTTGACGCTTGTTGAATTTTTGTTGTGACACTTACCATCATCACATTAATTTGCTTTCCTATTCTTTGTAGATAGATATAGATTTATATCTTTAATACAATATAGATAAATGTGTGATTTTTTAATCTTGATATAAATATTTAGATTATTTTAAATTAATACTCAAAATTATTAAATTATTCTAATTTATTAATATTATTGTTAAGTATTATATAGTAAAATTTCTAATATTTTGATTTAGTTTTTTGTTATTAATTAATTAAGAAATAAGTTATATGTGGCTCTTTCTTGCTCTGCCATATGGCTGAATTAGTTATTAGTTAATAGTTAATTAGTTATATGTTACATGTGACTAATTCTAAGGTTGACACTTGACTTAAGAGGAGAATTTTTTCTCTCTTTTTAATAATATATAAATATAAATTTGTACCACACTCATTCCAAAATATGATTTTATTTATCATATTTCAAAACAAAAAAGATCTCATGCGCAATTTTTACTGTTCCCACCCCATCTCATATCTAACACCACCATAAGTTTCGTCTTTGCTTTATCTCCCTCCCTTTCATCCCCTCGTTTGCCTTCGGCTCCCTCTCTCAAGATTTAAAGTACCCTTAAATTCTAAATCTGTTGAAGCATCATCTTGCTTTTTTGGTGTTTTGTGAATCTGATTTGGTTACTGTCTATGCTTTGTTGATTTTTTTGAGAATTTAGTGTAGTTCTAAAAATGCAAAGTTGTTTCATTCCTAGCCACTGCAACGGCCTGTTGCAATTCAATTCCCTGATTTTCCACCAACACTATTACCGGAGAAGGATCTTTTTTCGTGTTGATGCCGGTCAGATAATAAGGGGATGCTAGTCTAATCTATATTTTGCTTCGGGTAAAGATTGGTGTCACGATCCAAAACTGATAATAGGTCGCGATAACGCCTAACGCCGCCGTTAGTCAAGCCACAAGTAAACCTCCAATTTAATTAACCCTTTTGAACTTTTAAAAACAGAAGTTTCCTTTTAAAACATCGAAATAAGTAAGATCTCATGCAACCGTAAATACTTTTTCCTTAAAAGTCAAAACTAACAAGCGTGGTAAATACAAAAACTATACTGGTAATAATGATAAGTACGACAGTACGAAAATGCTAGAAGCCTCCCTCCCTCTCTCAAAACTCGGTGCTACAAGTGCATGAGCAATCTAGGGAATATACAAAACTAATACAACTACTGTATAAAGTATAATAGACAAATATAGTAAACAAGGTAGAGGAAGACTCTGGTGCTGCAGATGGAAGCAATGCAAACAGCTCACCACTAAGTCTCCGTAGAAATGCGGCTACGCGCCCGTGTGACGCCAAATTTTGCATACAAATCATAAATCACCATATGGACCTATTCCCAGGCTCGGAATCCCAAACAGACCTCGATAATACCAAAGTCCACCTCAAATCAAAATTAAAGAACTAGAAAACCTTCGATGTGCCAACTTTCAACATTAAGCGCCGAAATACTCCCGGATCACCCGAAACCCGATCCGAACACACGCCCAAGTCCAAAATTATCATAGGAACCTATTGAAACCATCAAATACCTGTTCCGAGGTCGTTTACTAAATATGTTGACTCAAGTCAAATTTGGCCATCTTACGCCACTATTAAGGAACTAAGTATTTCGATTTTAACCCGAACCCTTCTAAATCTAAACCAACCATTCCCGCAGGTCATAAAATAGTAAAAGCACATACAGAAAGTCTTAATTAGGGGAACAAGAATTTAGAAAGAAAAACGACCGGCCGGGTCGTTACATTCTCCATCTCTCGAACGGACTCGAATCATACATGGAGTGCTGAATGAGTGTGGATATCTTTTCCGCATGTCCTCCTCGGCCTCCCAAGTTGCCTCCTCGACTGGTTGACCCCTCCACTGGACCTTTACTGTAGAAATCTTCTTGGACCTCAATTGGCGAATCTGTTTGTTAACAATGACAAATGGCTCCTCCTCATAACCCAAACTCTCATCTAGGTGAATCGTGTTGTAATCTAACACATGCGACCTGTCGGCATGGTACTTCTGGAGCATAGACACATGGAAGACCGAATGAACTCCTGATAGACTGGGAGGCAAAGCAAGATCATAGGAAACCTCCTCAACTCGCCTCAACACCTCGAAAGGGCCAATAGACCTGGGACTCGTCCTGCCCTTCTTTCTGAACCTCATGATACCCTTCATCGGCGAGACTTTCAAGAGAACCTTCTCGCCCACCATAAATGATAAATCACGCGCCTTCGGATTCGCGTAACTCTTCTATCTGGACTAAGCTGTGCGAAGTCGCTCTTGAATCAACTTTATCTTCTCCAAGGCATCCTTCACAAAAATCAGTGCCATATAACCTAGCCTCGTTGGGATCAATCCATCCGATGGGCGAACGGCATCGCTGACCATATAAAGCCTCAAATAGAGCCATCCAGATTCTGGACTGATAACTGTAGTTCTAAGCAAACTCGGCCAAGGGCAAGAACCGATCCCACTGCCCTTCGAAGTCAATTACACACGCTCTGAGCATATCCTTCAGAATATGAAATGTCCGCTCCGACTGCCCATCGGTCTGCGGATGAAAGGTCGTGTTGAGCTTTAATCGGGTGCCCAACTTGCTCTGTACCGCTCTCTAAAAATGCAAAGTGAACTGAGGGACTCTATCTGAAATGATGAAAATAGGCACACCATGCAGCCGGACAATCTCCTGAATATAAATTTGGACCAACCTCTATGAAGAGTACGTAGTCACAATCGGAATAAAGTGTGCCGACTTGGTCGGCTTGTCGACAATGACCCAAATGGCATCAAACTTCCTTAATGTCCGCTGCAAACCAACTATGAAGTCCATATTGATGCGCTCCCACTTCCACTCTGATATAACCATTTGCTGGAGTATGCTGCCTGGCCTATGGTGCTCATACTTAACCTGCTGGCAATTTAGACATCTTGCTACATACTCAACTATGTCCTTCTTCATCTGCCGCGACCAATAATGCTGCCTCAGGCCGCGATACATCCTCGTAGCACCTGGATGAATAAAATACCGAGAACTTTGTGCCTCTTCTAGAATCTTCTCCCTCAATCTATCAACATTAGGACACATAGGCGGCTTTGGAGTCGCAGAGCACCATCATCACCGATAGAAACCTCCTTGGCACCACCCTGTAGTACCGTCTCTCTAAGAACCAACAATTGTGGTTCATCGTACTAGTGAGCCTTGATCTGCTCAAATAATGAAGACTGAGCCACAATACATGCAAGAACTCGACTAGGCTTTGAAATATCCAACCTCACAAGTCTGTTAGCTTAGGACTGAATGTCCAAAGCCAATGGCCTCTCCTCTGCTGAAATGAATGTCAAACTACCCATACTCTCCGCCTTTCTGGTCAAGGCATCCGCGACCACATTCGCCTTGCCCGGATGATAAAGGATGGCGATATCATAATCCTTCAGTAACTCAAGCCACCAACGTTGCCTCAAATAAAGATCCCCCTACTTAAACAAAGGCTGCAAACTGCGGTGATCAGTGTAAACTCTCACAGGACACCCCATAAAAATAATGCCTCCAGATCTTGAGAGCATGAACTATCGCGGCCAACTCCAAATCATGTACGGGGTAATTCTTCTCATGGGGCTTAAGCTGATGTGAAGCATAAGCCATAACTCTCCACTCCTGCATCAATACACAACCCAAGCCAAAGCACGAAGTGTTATAATACACGGTATACATCCTTGAACCGGAGGCAACACTAAAAACGCTGATGTAGTCAAAGCGGGCTTGAGCATCTGAAAGCTCGCCTCGCAATCATCTGACCATTTGAACGGAGCACCCTTCTGGGTCAGTCTAGACAAAGGTGCTGCAATAGATGAGAAGCCATCCAGAAACCTACGATAATAACCTGATAACCCTAAGAAACTCTTGATCTCAGTCGCTAGGGGCCCTGGATGCGCTAGCGATTGGCACATAGGGGAATGGTTGCCCGAGTTTCTCGGCCTGGTATCTTGCACCTGGACGAGGCCAACTTTGGACTGCCTCGATCTTCCTAGGATCCACCTTAATACCCTCGCCTGATACAACATTCCCCAAGAAAGCCATGGAAACTAACCAGAACTCGCACTTGGAGAACTTAGCATATAACTTCTGTTCCCGCAAGGTCTGAACACTAACCTCAAATGCTCTTGTGCTCCTCCATACTATGCGAGTAAATCAATATGTCATCAATGAAGACAATGACAAATGAGTCAAGATACGGCCTGGACACCTGATTCATCAAATCCATAAACGCCATCGGGGCGTTAGTCAAACCGAAGGACATCACTAGAAACTCATAATGCCCATATCTAGTCCGAAAAGCCGTCTTCGGAACATTTGAAGCATGGATATTCAGTTGATGATACCCTGATCTCAAGTCGATCTTAGAGAACACCCTGGCACCTAGTAGTTCATCAAACAAATCATCAATGTGCGGCAACGGGTACTTATTTTTATGGTGACTTTGTTCAACTGCGGTAATAAATGCACATCCGCATACTCCCATCCTTCTTCTTCACAAATAACACTAGTGCGCCCCAAGGCGACACACTTGGCCTGATGAACACCTTCTCGAGCGACTCTTGAAGCTGCTCTTTTAACTCCCTTATATTCTTCGGAGCCATACGATAAGGCGAAGTAGAGATAGTCTGGGTGCCCGGCACCAAATCAATGCCGAAATCGATATCCTATTCCGGCGGCATACCTGGTAGATCAGCAGGAAATACATCGGCAAACTCTCGTACCACCGGCACTGAATCTAACATGGGAGCCCATACAGTAGTATCCCGAACAAAGGTCAAATAAGCCAAATAACCTTCTCGACCATATGCCGAGCCTTCAGGAAAGAAAGAACCTGACTGGAAGTACCAACCGACAAACCCCTCCACTCTAATCTGGGTAACTCTGGCATTGCCAAGATAACAGTCTTGGCATGGCAATCAAGGATGGCATAGTACGGAGATAACCAATCCAAGACAAGAATAACCTCAAAATCGACCATATCTAGCAATAGGGTATCCGCTATGGTCTTATATCCACAGAAAGTCACTACATAGGACCGGTAGACCCAATCCACAACTAGAGAATCACCCACTGGCATGGACACATATACAGGAACGCCGAAGACTCACAAGATACATCCAGATAAGGAGAAAATAGAGAAGCGACATAGGAATAAGTAGACCTTGGATCAAATAGTACCGAGGCATCCCTACGGAAAACAGAAATAGTACTTGTGATCAACACATCGGAGGCGACTTCCTCTGGCCTACTGCGAAAGCATAGAATCTAGCTGGAGCACCACCAGACTGGCCTCCACCTCTAGGGCGACCCCTATCCACTTTTCCCTCTGCCTCTGGCCGGCCGGCCGGGCGGTGTAGTAGATGCTGTTGTAATCATGGCCCAATGGTCCTGCTGCACTTCCTTGCCTTGAAGTCTGGGACAAAACCTCTTCACGTGGCCTAACTCCCCGCAGTCATAACAACCTCTCGGAGCGGTGGACTGCTGACCTGAAGTCTGACCCTGATGGCCTGAATAACCACTGGAGAGACCCTGAATAGCTAGTAGACTGTAAGCACTCTCTGGGATAGCACTGAAGTAGGGTCGTGTTGGAGCACTACGAGCTGGCGCTGGTGCTGAATGTATGGGCCTGCTAGACTGGCCCCTCATGAACTGACCTTTGCCCCCAGGTGGGACGCCATTGAATCTACGAAACAACCCACGTCGTTTGTCCATTGTAGCAAACTCTCCGTTGCGGTTACGGATACGCTCGATCCTCTAAGCTATATCCATAACCTGATAAAAGGGAGTTCCCATCTCTGCCTCACGGGCCATATAAACCTGGATCTTAGGGTGCAGACCTGCAATGAACCTTCGCACCCTATCTGCGTCTGTAGGAAGTATAATAGCTGCATAGTGAGATAAGTCAGTGAATCCCGCCTCATAGTCGATCACAAACATATAACCCTGATGGAGCTGCTCGAACTGACCCCGAAGCTCCTCTCGCTCTAAAGGTGGTATGTACTTCTCCAAGAATAGATTCGTGAACTGATCCCAAGTCAAGGGAGGTGAACCGGCTAGCCTGCTAAGGAGGTAAGCCTACCACCATTTGCAGGGCCTTGCCTTCAAGCGGAAAGGTGGCGAAGTCCACACCGTTGGACTCCAATATCTCTATGTTACGTAGCGTCTCCTTGTACCGGTCAAAAACATCCCCTAGGTCCTCTGACCGCTCATCCCCAAAGACAGGAGGACGAAGCCTAGTCCATCTGTCTAGCCGCTTCTGCTGCTCAATAGTCGCGACTACTACGAACTCTAGCACAGCCATTGCAACTGGCTGGACCTCGCCCGCAGGTAGTGCACCTGGGGTTTGATATACAGCAGCAGCGTGCCCTGGAGCCTAAGCGACAGAGGTCTATGCTCCCCCTTCAGCCTGAGATGTGGTTGGATCCACGGGAAATAAACCAGCCTGCGTCATAGAATCCATGAACCGTAGCATACAGCCATGACCTCCTGGAATCCCGAAGCAGTCATGAAATCTGCGGGGGTAAATGAGGGCAACTCTAGGACGCCCTCGTCCTCTGGAAGGAGCTGGAGCCCTCCCCCCGCCTCTGCCTCGACCTGTAGCAACAGGGGGAGTAACTCCTCTAACGCCGGGTACATCTGCCGCGGGCGTTATCACCATCTGTGAGAGAATAATAGAAAGATACTTAGCACAATATTAAATGCACGATAGGAGATGAAGAAAGAGAGGTTTCCTAACACCCTAAGCCTCTCGAAGATAGGTATGGATGTCACTGCACCGATCCTCAAGTCTCTAATAGGCCTGCTCATGACTCGTGAGGCCTATGTGAACCTAAAGCTCTTATACCAAATTGTCACGACCCAAAACCGGTAATAGGTCGAGATGGAGCCTAATTCCACCGTTAGGCAAGCCCACAAGTGAACCTCCAATTTAATTAACCCCTTTTAACCTTTAATAATAGAAATTTCCTGTTAAAACATCGAAATAAGTAAGATCTCATACAACCGTACATACTCTTTCCTCAAACTAGCAAGCATGATAAATACATAAACCATAGTGGTAGTAATGATAAGTACGACAGTACAACCCCCTTCCTTCCAAAAAAAAAAATCCAGTGCCACAAGTGCATGAGCAATCTAGGGAATATACAAAACTAATACAACTACTTTTGAAATATAATAGACAGAAATAGTAAACAAGGTAGAGGGAGACTCTGATGCTGCAGATCGAAGCAAGGCAAACAGCTCACCACTAAGTCTCCGTATAAATGCGGCTACGCACCCGTGTGACCACTGGTAGTACCTGTCTCAGTACCTGCACATTTAGTGCAGAAGTGTAGTGTGAGTACGTAAAACAACGCGTACCTAGTAAGTATCTAGTCTAATCTCGAAGAAGTAGTGACGAGGGATCGACTTGACACTTACTAGTGGTCAAATAGTAACATAAACACATAAAGTAGACATGGAGGATATACAACAAGTAGCAACGAAACAGATAAAGTAATAACAATAAATTTACGCATGAATCTATGTCAAATTACCACACATGTCATAACCGGCGTTGAAGGCACTGATACAACTGTTACCATAACCAGTACCAAATTCAAGTATAAAACACGAGTCTACTAAGGCGTCCAGCCCGATCCCATAGGAAAGTGATGCTCAGTACCTGCAGAGGCGAATGAACCGATCTCATAAGAGTAGTGATACACAGTACCGCCGAGGCGAACTGCCCGATCCCATAGGAAAAGTGTAACTATACTGCCTAGGCGAACGACCCGATCCCGTACAAGTAATTTACATCACTGCCAGGGAAACGACCTGATCCTATAAGAGTTGATAAATTACCTCGCTCGTGAAAACACATGCGAGTCAAGAAGACATAGATTTATAGTTCATCAACAATTCACGATTGTTCACAGTACGAGGCTAAGTCGATGTTTTATTCTAACTTCGATCTCAATCATAAATTAAGGAAATCAAGTACGTGGGACGAGTACAAATAACACAATTAAGGCATGATACGAGTCTACGTCTACCCGAACATAACATAAATATAGCTACGTATGGATTCTCGCTACCCCGTGTGTACGCAGCTCCCCACAACAAGTAGCACACAACAATTAATACACCTAAGGGGATAAATTCCCTCTTACAAGGTTACGCAAGAGACTTACTTCGCGTTCAAGTCCACTAACCGGCTCCTTAACCTCACTAGAACTCCTCAAACGAAGCCGAGCAATCCGAAACTAATCAGAAGTCGTATAAACTAATCAATAAGTGCTAAAAAGTTCATAATTTAATAACTAAATAAATTACCCAAACCAATTTGTCCTAAAATTCACCCCCGGGCTTACGTGTCCGGATTTCAAAAATTTTGTAAATAAATGTTACCCATAACCTCACGAATATAAATATATAATTTCTACTCAATTCCATAATCAATTTCGTGGTCTAATCACATTTTTATCAAAACCTAGGGCTTTTCAATAAAATACTAAAATTTCTACAATTTTTATGTTAAATCTATCCATAATCTATGTATTAGACTCACATTGTGTAGAATACACTTACCTCAAGATGCTAGGTGAAAATCCCTCTCTAAAAAAGCTCCAAAATCGGCCAAGAGATGTGCGAAAATGAAAGAAATGGCCTAAGTCCCGTTTTAAATTAAAACGTTTCCCAGGCCTGCCTTCTCCGAGATCGCGAACAAGCCCTCGTGATCGCGAAGGCAAAACTGCCCAAGCCCCTGAAAACCTCTTAGGCGATCGCGAGAAAGCCTTCGCGAACGTGAAGTACAGGCCCTGCCAACCTACGAGAACGCAACCAACCCTTCGCAAACGTGAAGGGCATTTCACCTGCCTAGCCCCCAGGCTTGGGCCTTCTATGCTAACGCGAGCCGTCTCACGCGAACGCGATGACCAGTGCCCCAGAGCATCGCGATCGCGAGCCCTTTATCGTGAACACATAGAACGAAATCTCCCCCACCCCAATTCCTTCATCGCAAACGCGAGGCCTTCTCCGCGTTCGCGAAGAAGGAAAGCAAAATAGCAGTTGGCTAAAGTTGAACTTAACTCCTGGTGGTCCAAAACTCACCCGAGCCACCTGGACCCCGTCCAACTGTACCAACAAGCCTATAAACATAATACGGACCTGTTCGAACCCTCGGAACACGTAAAACAACATCAAAACTAAGAACCACTCCCTAAAACCAAATCAATTTATGAACTTCAAATTTCTTCAACTAGCTCCGAGTGCGTCGAATTATACTTAGATAAATCGGAATGATGCCAAATTTTGCGACAAGTCATAAATCACCATACAGACCTATTTCCAGACTTGAAATCCCAAACAGACCTCGATAACACCAAAGTCTACTTCAATTCTAATTAAAGAACTAGAAAACCTTCAATGTGCCAACTTTCAACATTAAGCACCGAAACGCTCTCGGATCACCCGAAACCCGATCTGAACACATGTGGAAGTCTAAATTATCATACGAACCTATTTGAACCATCAAATCCCGGTTCCAATGTCGTTTACTAAATATGTTAACTCAAGTGAAACTTGGCCATCGTAGACCACTATTAAGAAACTAAGTGTTCTGATTTCAAGCCGAACCCTTCCCCAAACCTAAACCAACTATCCTCACAAGTCATAAAATAATAAAAGCACATATAAAAAGTCTTAATTAGAAAAACATGGTCTAGAAAGCAAAACTACCTGTCGAGTTATTACATTTTACTTGCATTTTTCCAATTGAAATTGATAATTTTTGAGATGGCCGGTGGATAAACTGTACTGTTAAAAAGGAAACTTTATTGGAAAAGATGTTGGCATGAAAAATTTCAATAGAGGTCTGAATAGTCGGGCGAGAAAACTGGTGAATGAAAAAATTTCTATTGTTAATGCCATAAATGGTTTAGTAATTTACTGGGAATAAGAGACTATTGATGGTGGGAAGTTCAACGTTGAAGAAAAGAAAAAAGAACTTAAAAAAAAAAAAAAGAGAAAAGAAAGAAAGGAAAGTGAAAACAAAATAATGAGAAATTGGTTTTTAAAAAATTATGTGGCAAAATCTAATTGGGCGTGCATTATACTTTTTCTTATAAGAGTGGTGCTCGTGACAATCTAATAAGGTTGTATTTATTACACTTCTAACAAATATAGAAGAGTCATAGAACCCACCAAAGTATAAGAGTGCAATTAGTAAAATAGGAATGAGTGACTTTATTGTTCTTTAAAGACAAAAATGACTTTTCCTATAAGTTGGGTGATTATCAAGGGAATTTAGTCCAAGCACAAGTTAGGAAAAAAGATTGCAAAACTTCTGTAAGGTGGAAACAAGTAATTGTTTTTAACTAAACTAGTCTTTAGGTACGCATATTGTGCGTGAATTCTAATTTAATAAATATATATTAAAAAAAGTTATTTAACTATAATATTAAATAATGTATTTAATTTTTAAATTAAATATTAGAGAAAAAAAAAGTAGCCTATGATTACTTTTGTGTAAATTAAAAGTTAATGATCTCTTTCCTACGAGTTTGACTTTATTTATGGACAATCAACCACAATTTTAATTTAAGAGATGTTTTTCACCTTCACTATTCTATTAAAAGAATTTAAGCTTTATTTTTACATATAGAAAATAGATGTTATGAATATACATATAATTGAAATTTGTTATTTTTTTAATAAAAATTAGTAATGATTCATAGACTATCGTATAATACAATACCATGTAACTAAACTAAAACCGTAATTTGTGTTGGTCAAAATTATATTATAAAGTTTGAATAAATTATAATTCAAGATTATGAAGTAAATCGGGTATTGGTCGCTCCTATTCCAAATCATGCAAAAATAAATAAGATTCCTATTGTCATTGGAAAATCACATTTATGAAAAGAACAAAAAAACCTTCCAGCAAGTTGTCCTCATCGAAAACAAAATATATTAATTAACCATACTGTATCAATTTTAAATTTTAAATATTAAGACTTCATAATCTAAATCAAAATTTTAGTTGATTTTATAGTTATAAATAGCAGGAAAGCATTATAAATATTCGAAAAATTGTTAAACGGTTATTCCTAAATAGTAAAAAATTAATCAAATGTCTATTCCTAAATAGTGAAAAATATTTAAATGACCATTCTTAAGTAGTGAAAAATTAATTGGATAACTATTCCTAAATACCAGGTAAATAATTAAATGACTATTTTGCTAGTGTGAACTCTATTTTAAAATTTTAGTTTAAAAGAATAAAAAAGATTAAGTTTTTTAATCAAACAGCGCTCAATAACCAGAACAAAGCATGAGAAATGTTAAACCACCAAAACCAAGCAAACAAGAACAATAATAAAACATAGAGAACTTCAAATTTCAAATGATGATAATAAGTTAGTGAGAAAATCTTGAAATGCATAAATCAGCTCAAAGGATCACGAAACGAGGAGGCCAATTATTCTAGGATTGTGAAATAGTAAATTTAAAGTTAACTTCAAACTTATAGTATTAGTTCTATCAAAAGTTAAAAGATGTGATTACAAGTTTGTCTAACATAAGAGGTATTAATTAAAGGTTTCTAATTATGATATACAAAAGTAAAATCTTAATTGATTGTAAAGTATTGAGTAAATAAAAAACAACACCGTCGTCTGAGAGAGTCGAACCCAAGGGGGTAGACCCCATTTCCTTAGCAGGCACACGCCTTAACCACTCGGCCAAAGCGACATCTTACTCTTTCGGATCTCATTGTATTATTAATGACGATAAACCGTCGCAACAGAATGAAATGGACCAACTACCACCGGGTCCCGCTCTCTTCTTCTTCTTCCTCCTCCTCCTTTCCCCCATTTCTTCCCCCCCTTAGTTACGGAACAAACAAAAAATACACCACTTTTGTCTTTCCCATCACCAAAAAGTGTCCACCCCACTAATATTCTTTGTTTTTCCCACTCACCACTAAATGTCCATCACTACAACCGCAACTCCACCACAGCACCACCACACTTTCTGGTGTCACGAGTGCGACATGAGCGTCTTCCTCCTCCACCTACCCCCTACTGATCCTCCTCGTTGTCCTCACTGCCATTCCGATTTCCTCGAGCAAATGGACTCTTTTACCCCTACCCTTCTTCCTCAATTCCCAAATCACCCCGATTCTAACCCTAACATTGAAAACCTCATATCTACGGACCTCAACGCCGCGACCACTTTCACTCCCTCCGACGATAACTTCCTCCTCGACAGTCCTTATCTCCACCGTCTAATCCACCATCTCACCACCGCTAACGACGCTCCCATTCCCAATCGTCAGCACACCCCGGCTTCTAAAGCTGCCGTGGAAGCACTTGAGGGAATAAAAATTAGCTCATTGATGCTTGAGAATGATCCGGTTATTCCTTGTCCGGTCTGCAAGGACAACTTTTTACTGGACATGGAAGTGAAAATGTTGCCTTGCAAACACATATATCATTTGGATTGTATTTTGCCGTGGTTAGAAGTGAACAATTCGTGTCCAGTTTGTAGGTTTAAGTTGCCGACTGAGGAGGAGGATGATGAGGAATGCATTAGACGACGCGAGAGGTTTCTTGGGGCAATGAGGCTGGGAGAGATATTGGCCGAGGAAGAGGATTTGTTTGGGTTTAGGCGTACGCTTAGGCGTGTTGCCAGGAGGCATCAGCTGGACGGGGGAGAGAGTACGATTGGCCAGGCTGGTCAAGGAGTTGGGGTTGTGGCTAGGGCGAATAGCATGGAGACTGTGTCGAGTTGGCCGAGTTGGCCAGTGGAAAATGGGAGTGATGGTGATGAAGTAGGTGGGAGTGGTAATAGACTTGGTGGTGGTGAAGGGGATACTACTGCCGTCAGGTCTTGAAACTGGCCTTTTTCCATTTAAGCAGTGTTCAGGTATGCTTTGATTGTTGTTTTTCTGCAAACTTATTGCTTTATGTCTTTTGGCTTTACTGTGCAATGTTGACTGTTCATTCTTCTGATAATAAACTTGATGTGTTGATTTCTCTTTGTGGTCTTATTGGTTATGATTAAACTACTTTTAGATAAAGTACTAGCATTTACTGCTTCTTAATATGAGCATCTTTTCGTCCCATTTGGAGCCTATATATAATTAGGACATATGATATTTCAATTGTGCATCAACTATGCATCTAGGTTTTATTTTAAATCTTGCATTCGATAACGCAACATTTCTATCCATTAAAACTGAGGACCTTTAAATAATGGAAGCTGCAAAATATTGGCGTATGGGCGATAGTGAATGAAAGGGAGCCTTTGCAGAGCGTAAAAGTTGTCGCCACATGACCGGGAGGTTACATGTTCAAACTGTAGAAATAGTTTCTTGCAAAAATGCAAGGTAAGGCCGCGTATGTAAGACCCGATGTTGTCTGAGGCCCATGCATAGCGGGAGCTTAGCATACATGACTGCTTATTTTTGTTTTTTTTTTTATATTTTTTTTATGATGGGCGATAGTGAATCATTTGAAGCTAATCTACCAAAGTGAGTAGCTTGGTATGCGCAGTCGGATCTAGGATTTAAATCTTATGGGTTAGTACTGAACCCATTATATTTTTAAAGTTATGGGTTCATAACTATTATTTTTGAAATTATAATGAAATTTTACATATAAATTTGTACTTCACATCGAAAGTTATGGTTTCAATTGAACCCGTCGTTTCAACCCTACATTCGCCCCAGTTGGTATGTATAACCATGAAACAAGAGAAAGTGGTTCAGTACCATTTTTCTGTTCTTATAATTATGTTTTCAGTACCCTTTTATCCAATTAGGGGGGATAGAAATAGATTATGTTTTGGACTGCATGCATTCAGATTCTGCTTAGGTACATGCTTTCGATAATGTAAATAGAGGTGCGGTTGGGACTTAGGAGTCAGTGGCGTATGCAAGATTTTCAGAAGTGGTGTCACATTTAAAGAAGCTAATGAATAAACAAATCACTATAACCAGTGTTTTAAAAGGCATTTCCGGGGCGAGGCGCACCAAAAATGCCCGAGGTGATGGTATGGGGCGAAAATCTCAAGAGCCGTACGCCCAGCAATTCGGGGCGTACGCCTGGGGGTTCGGGCTGTACACCTGGGCGTTTGAGGCGTGTTTTTGTAGTGAGGCGTAAGACCGAGAGACTTTTTCAAATTAAAACAAAATTTGTTGAATATGTCTTTCATATAATACTCATATTCTCAAAAATCAGCTTGTAATTACTCAAAAGTTTTGAAAAAGAACTGAAATGTATTCAATTTAAAAGTCAAGACCTTTTTTATTAATTGAAGCCCTAATTTATGGTCTTTCCCAATTCTTTGTCTTGTCTGCTAGTCTGCTAATATCTCCCAAAAGCAAGGAATATTCAATTTTTTTTACAAATACAAAGAGAACTCCATTCTACTTCATAGCAGCAAGTTCAAGGTTCAAATTGCAGGTTAGTCATCCTTTTTGTTCCTCCATGTAGAAGCTTTATTCTTTTCGACTCAAGGTACTTGTGCTTGTAAGTGGCGTATAATATATTGTTTTGACTAATTTTTTATGGGGAAAGAGCACATCTATATATATATATTTTTCACATATTTATAGTTTTCTTCAACTTTATACAATTTTACCTATTTATAAATATTTACTTCAATTATATTATTTTATAAAATATTAAAAATTAAATATCCATGGGGCTTACGCCCCGTGCCTCGGGGCTTAAGCTTCGCTCAGGCATATGTAAAATGCCTCGCCTTACGCCCACGCCTTTTAAAACACTGTTCTTTTTCTTTTGTAGAACGTATGTCATTGTTATACAAAAGAAAAAAGAACAATCAACTTTTTGAAGATATGCTCTTATTATTGCAATATTGTTATTTAATTGATAATTTGAATTGTTAATTTTTCCTTCGGATCAGATATTAAGAAACTAATCAACGACTTCACTTACAATGGGAACAACAGCGAGCTCAATCCCCAAAAGTAGCAAATTGCAGTGAAAGATAATAGTTTCCAGAGTTACAATTTTGAATTTGCTAATATAACTCCGTTGTAGAGTAAGTGTGTGTGTGTATATATATATATTGTAAATGAACTGTTACTGGTGTATTGGTTTAGTGTTGCCTTTTTTAAGTGAGAGGTTTGTTGTGCAAGCCCCAGTCATGACATATATTTTTATAACAGACTCAAAAAATTATTAAAACACACAAAATGCTAATAGCAAGGGTCGAACACACGCCAACACTGAAGATTGAGGCGCCCAACCACCAAACTAGGAACCACTTCTTTGCAA
This sequence comes from Nicotiana obtusifolia, assembly GCA_002018475.1. Classification (NCBI taxonomy): domain Eukaryota; kingdom Viridiplantae; phylum Streptophyta; class Magnoliopsida; order Solanales; family Solanaceae; genus Nicotiana; species Nicotiana obtusifolia. The sequence continues at coordinate 232,065 of MCJB01052018.1, forward strand.
GCGGTGTCATTTTAACTTTCTTAGAACTATCACGTTTTCTTGCATTTTATTTGTGCATAAGTAAAATTTTCCGACGAAGTGGTGTCACGTGACAACGCTTCAACCAAGGTGCGTCCTGCCCTGTTTGGCATTATAATAGCTTATGGGTTGTAGCTCTTACGGACAGGAGCTTGTGTTTCAAAATACTAATCCATACTACTCCAAGCTTAAGTACAGGAAGAAGTATTGAAAGTCAATATAAGGTCAATATAACTTACGTTGACTTTCAATACTTATTATTGTACTTAAGCTTCTCAATACTTATTTGATATGTTACCTTCTCAAAAAAAAAAAAAAAAGGGTCAAGATAACTGATGTTGTATATGTTAGAATATATCTAGGTTAGTAGTATGCTATATTATAAACGGAGTAATGGTTGTGTCATTAATAGGATTCTTGTTAATTAGGAAAGTTTCATTAGTCTAAACTTTCTTTACTCTATGTAGTCTAAAATTTCAGTATTTTTGTACAGTTAAAGATCCTATATAAGGAGCCTTCTTATATGTCGTTCTCAATTAATTTCAATAAGAGTTTTCTCTTCTTTTTTTGTCAATTTGGTATCTGTGTCTGTGATTTGGGCAAAGACCTAAGTAGCTTCATCTTGTCATTATTTTATTTTCACGTCTTTCTCACTCGTCCATTCTGGCAGCAATGTATTTTCTGACAATTATTTGAGCTTTTCCTTCAACTTCTTTTCAAGAAATACATTCATCAGAACTCTTTGTTGATTTTTCTTTTTCGTGGTATCAGATTTTGGTATTGAACCCCTCCTACTATCATTAAATTTTCAGTAACTGTTCTGGAAATTTCTTATTCTCTTGTCTTTCTTTATGGTTATTTGGGCCTTGATATTAAGACTCTCTTATAGACATTGAATTTCCCTTCATTGTTTTGACAAATTTTTCAGTTACCCTTCAGCCATCAAGTTACTCTGAGAGTTCCATCATTATACTTCTTTTGATGACTAAGAATATATGTCTTTCTTTGCATGCTGCGAGAAGTACCTTCTTTGTTGTGAAATTGCTAATGACATCATTTTGACCTACTATTCCTATGATTGTTCCCTCACTTGTAACTCTTGCTGCGATACGCACCTTGAATTTCCAGTTTTGCTTTGCAAACTCAAATTGTTTTCATTACCTTGAGTTTGATGAGGCGTAATGAAAGTCGAGAACTAATGTTGTTATATGCTCCTCCCTCTGTCCCTATGTATGTGAAGGGAATAGGAGTACAAGGGTCAATGCACTTAATTTTTTGTGTGGATTGGGAGTCTTCTGGTTTTTAAAAGCTAAATTTACATATTTGAAAATTTAAAAAGTACTACAAGTTAACATAGTTAATGATTCGAAATATTTAATAAATGTTCGAGAAAGTCATAGTAAAAGAAACTTTTGGACTCCCACCTTCACATAAAATAGATTAGAGAATGTAAATATACTTAGGCGAGTAGTCCGGGCTTTCTTAATGATTGTTTTACTAGGGAAATTTGGAAAAAAAGGAAAGTTTCCATAGCTTAAATTTTGTTATTTCATATATTCTATATTTTTCCTTATCTCATGTAATCTAACTTGCTATATATCACTACAAGAATTCAGCCTTCTTGTGGCGACCAAAGTCACTGCAAAATCTATGTAAGTCGTCGCTAAAACTTATTAGTGGCGACTTTCGTGTTGCTGCAAGTCCAACCGTCACTAAATGCCATTTGAGGCAATATTAACCACACATTTATGGTGTCCACAAAAAGTATACAAATACGCGACAAAAAATAGTTTCACAAGAATAAATATTAATCGGGTCGCCACTGTATATTCACCTTTAGCTGCGACTACTATTGCTACAAAACATTACATATGTAGCTGCAAGTTTTGTCGCCACTGTATATGAGCTTTAGCTGCAACTACCATCGCTACAAAACAATATATGTTTAGTGGCAAGTTTTTATCGCCACAAAAGTGGTAAATCCATGAAAAGATTAATGCCTTTTTGTAGCGACAGAGGTTGCTACAAATCGTAGAAACCAACAGTGTCAACTTTCATATCTCAACAACTTTAATGACCATAATTATATACATTTCCAGTAGCATTATGTTACTCTAAAATTTAATATAGGGATATTCATATCAATTTCCAACCAATATTAAAAGCGTTCAATAATATGTAACAAACATCAAAAGAATTTCTCAAACCGAATATCATAAATATTTCAATTACTAAAATAGCAATTGCATATATACTACATGACACTTCATTGTGCATTGACATTGTATGCATATACATATAACCCAAAAAAGAAGACTAAAATATTAAGTGCTATGTAATTGCTCCTTGGTGGACGACATCCTTGATCGATTACTAAAAATATCAATTACATATATACTACATGACACTTCATTGTGCATTGACATTGTATTCATATACATATGACCCAAAAAAGAAGACAAAATATTAAGTGCCTTGTAATTGCTCCTTGGTGGACGACATCCTTGATCGGCACTACTTGTTAAGTACCATGTCCCTGCTAGAAGAAAGCAGAAAGCAATGTAAGGAACAGAATGAAATTTGCTATATCCAAAATATGCATAGACAAATAAAGTACAAGCTTTGAGTGGGGAATGATATAAATGCAGTCCTAGAGAGTGAGAGTATACTGCAGCATATGTTTCATGTGGCATAGGAAAGGATCTTGGCAAAGCAAGGAATAAAATCTTAAGAAACAAGAGTTATAGGCTATGATACATGCCTTTTAAGGATTCAAGGAAAAACTGTGACCAAATGGACTGACATATACGCCCCAATCATAGCCACAAGAAGAAACCGAAACACTAGGTGGTTCCAGAAGATTAAGCTAACATCCAGTTGCACTAGAAATCTTCACTAATTAACTACGGTTGAAGCAAACTGAATGGCATTTGGAACATGTTCAACCAATTCAAGGACTCAACGTAGGAGCAATTTCTGTATGAGATAGCAGTTTAAAACAGGGATTTATAGGAAATAAGAAACCATGTCAGTAAGGTGAACTATAGCAGTTGACTTGGGAAAATCTACCCATTTTATCCAAATAGGCAAGTCTACTACTACTTTGACTAGTTCTACCATTCCAATACACATCCCTATCAGGATTAGGCCAATATATGCTTGAAGCTTGAGGGGAACGATTCTTACAGAACAGATCAAATAGAAATAAAATGCAACTGAGAACAAAATAATAATACTAATTTTAACTAAAGAAGCTGCAGCAAATTTTAGGACAGCCTCCTTGCGGACTTTCAAATTTGACTAAACTTTCCGAGAAATCTGAAAGGGGGAAAAAGAAAGAGAGAACCCAAGAGAATATAATCTAAATGACAGTTAATACAATTCCCATGAGCCGCAAGAAAACAAAAGTATCTAAAAGGGCTTGTGATCTTAACGTCTTCCTGTTCAAAAGTATCTAAAAGGGGAAGAAAACATATAAGCATTTTTTAAAAATTTAAAATTCAATAAAAGACATAAACATGTAGCTGAAGAGTACAGAAAGGTGGGATATACCTGACAATTAAACTGCCCCCTCAATCGTCCAGAGATGGAAACCTACCATCACTAAAATACTCGACTTATTTGGCTTCTTAGTTTTCATAAATGTAACATTCATAAAATTTAGAGAACATAAGAGACACGAGATGTACAGTTTTTAGAAAAAGGTAATGTAACACTACGGTAGTGCTAAATTACAGATGATATGCACAATAGCAAAAGCCTCCCTTATCTATAGTAGGGATGAAGAGCATTTTTTTACTTTTTAAGTTACTAACTTGATGCATTTTAATAGCAAATATATTATCAATCATATAATTGGAGGAAAGCAGAGAATGAGCAGAATAATCAACCTCAATAATCTCTTTGGATTTGGTCACGGACTCAAAGATATCTAACCTTCTGGTTCATATCCATCTATGACCTTTACAGACTACAGGGAAACGATTCTTACAGCAGATAACATAGTTAGAAAGCCGTAAGAATGCAAGGTCGTACAGGCTTAGTTGATATAAATCTTTCTGCATAGAGATTATGCCTTCCCTTTTTTTGTTGGGCGAGGCACATACTAATAGAAAATGCCTGTAAAAGTAGACTTTACCCAATAATAAAAATCTATTAAACACACAACAGCCCAGATTTCTGCATGGCATTTTTTCAAACACTTCATATGCCTCATCAAAAAATCCAGATTTTGCATAAACACACAACAACCCAACATTCTTGTCAAAAAGAGGAAAGTTAAAGAAGAAGATGAAGAAGAAGAAGTCTTAGAAGAATTATCAAGAAGGAAGGAAGAATTGTCCAGAAGTAGCAGAGCAAGTACCTTTTGCATTGTGGTCATGAAAACAACAAATTGTTCTTGCATCCTCTTGTCCACTTCTAGATTAATCATCTTGCCTACTTCTACATTCGTGTGTCACGCTCCTCTTCCAACTTCTTTTGCAACTCTTGTTCCACTTCCTTTGCAACTCATCTTCCATATTCCTTCGCAACTCAGCAGCCATTTGTTCACGTTCTTCTTGCAACTTCCAATCCATATCGGCTTGCATCTCTTGACGCACAATTTCCATAGCATAAGAGTCGTTGGCCTCTTAAATCAATAAATTGATGAAAATATTGCACAATTAAATTAAAAAATTGATGAAAATTTCGGAGTAAAGCATTTATTTTACTTCGCCACTGATTCTATTATGAAATTAAAGCTTCACGCATCACAAAATAATTCCATTGTTAGTCTAACAAGTACAATAATACAGAGAACTTTTCAAAATAATATGTAGACGTAAAGTTACTAGTATCACAAACTAATTTCATTGTTAGTCTAATAAGGATAAAATTACAGAGAATTTTCAAAATAATATGTAAACATCTATATCATCAGTCTTTTGCTTCTTCGTCTTCAAGAGGATATATTAGTGTCCTCCCCATCATCATCACCATCAAATAGCTCTTCTTCGCTATCTTCACTCTCGGATACATATATATGATTGTCAATAATAAAATCATCTTCCTCATTATGCACACTGTTTTGAGCTTGCATAGTTGCATGATCGTAGTTAATACTTTGTGGTTCAATATTATCCCTATGTAAAGACACCTCAAAAATATTTTCTTGGTCATTGGTGCACAAAGTATTAAATTCAGCTTCCTTTTGTTAATAAACTTCTTCATTAGTGATGCTTCCTCTCCAACTTCTACACAATTATCATCATTATCAGGCACTTTGAAAAGGTTGCAACTTGCGAGGATTTGTCTTTACAACGAGAAGCCAATCTTTATCGACCATGTCATTCAAGCAGAAGACTTGTCAGACTGAGATGCCAACACAAATGGCTCATTTGTATTCAAGGCACACCGAGTATTCACACATGTAAGCCATGTATGTCAATCTTATATCCTCTTCCTAAGCGAGCCACATCTCACCAATGACATTTGAATAGGTAAACTTTTCTGTAAGATAACTTGTAAATGTCCTCTAATACGCCATAATACTCCTTATTAGAGTCTGAATCATCTCCTCTCACAAGAACTCCACTGTTTTGTGTTTTTCTTCTCAACGCAAGCTCTTTCGTATGGAATCTAAATCCATTTACCACAAATGTTGTATATCGATGTTCCAGCGGTGTAGGACCGACGGCTAAGCTTATGAGCTCATCATTTGCGCGTCTTTGTGCAGATAGTATAAATATCTACAAAGACGAACAACAATGTTATGACTTGCGAACATGATGGGATGATTAAACTAATATTAATATTGTCATTTAAGTAGACACTTACACGTGCACAAAACCAATCAAGAAACTCATAGGTGGGAGCTCTCATGAACTTTGACTTTCAATCTCTCTCGTATATTCCCTACATTGGAAGTTGGTTAAGATTAATCGGATTATCTCATATGAAACTATCTTGGAATTAAAAAGAGACTTACTCCATGATTTGCGAAACATCTTCACAATTTTGACGCACATATACTGTTACGCGGTGCCTTCCTGAGATTCTTTGAAAGGGCAACGTAAGGCTAAGCAATCGATGTCAGTACGATTGTTGTCCGCCAACTGAGGTCCCCTCCGTACGCTAGACTAGAATATCAGTGCTGTACGGGAAAACCAACGTCGTGAACTGAGAACAGAAAAGAGAATTGAGAATGAAAGAAAGCTTGATTGCATAAATGAAAGCTATTACAAAAAAGCTAAGCGGTGTCGAGGGGGAGAGACACCAGTACAGAGAATTGTTTGCTTGCTAGAAAGTTTTGAATGCTTGATCCCCCTAATAATGCTTAAAAAAAATAAACCAAAGTTACATGACTTTATCTAAATAAGTTGGAGGAGCACACTAAGAGAAAATGAAGTAAATCTACTCTATATTTACAATGAAAAGGACTTAATCTTCTACAAGGTAGAAACAAGTCCGTTTGCAGCAACTTTGTTTTTAGCATCAGGGTCCGCGTGCGGCGCTGTTGGCATCTGCCTGTGGCTGGGCGCTGGCGCTGGTTATCAGTGGGGCGACAGAGGCGCCTGCGTGCTTGTCACTTGGAGCTGCCGAGACCACGGAGTCGACCGTGGCGCTGCGGGTTGGGAGGCTTGCCAGGACACCACGGGACGCGTCCAAGGGGTCATGTGGCATGGCTGGAAAGCCGCTCAAGACAATACACATGCTTGTTTGAACTCATCATGAGATAGTGTGATGCCTTCTGAAGCACCTTTTGTTTGCACACTTTTTTTAAAGATAGGCATCTCACCATTTGCCAGAGATTCATCGTCATTCCTAATTGGTTTATTGAACTTGGTTGAGATATTCTTCAAGTATCTTGAGCAAAATGTGAGGCTTTCCTCTGCCAAATAACCTTATGCAATTGAACCTTCTGGACGATTTTTGTTGCGAACATATGACTTAAGTGTTCGCAGATACCTATATAAAATGACTTATTAATATAATGTGTCATTCTAAAATTATGGCATCGAGATTATTGAACAACAAATTACCTCTCTATACGGTACATATTTCGGTATTGAGCTGGTCCACCAAGTTTTGCCTCACTTGCCAAGTGAATTGGCAAATGAACCATGACAGCAAAGAACGCGGGAGGAAAAACAAGTTGTAGTTTGCACAAAATGATAGAATTTCTGCCTCTAGGATATCAAGATCTTCAATCGTCAAGCACTTAGAGTATATATTCTTGAAAAAATTTCCTAAGGCTGTAATTGGATCACACACTTCTTTGGGCAGCAAACCACGTATAGCTACCGGAAAAATGTCTTGCAACAATACATGATGATCGTGACATTTCAATCCATGTAACCTTTTCTCCTGTATGTTGACACACCTTGAAATGTTTGAGGAAAAAGCATCAGGAACCTTCAGATAAGCTAAGAAATTGCATACGTTCAACTTCTTTGGGGACAATGCATAACATGCTGCCGGTAACAAAATGTTGTTCCCATCCTCAACGGGATGCAACCCTTGTCTGATTTCAAGGTCCATCAAATCATATCTACTTTTTAATGTGTCTTTGTCTTTCCAACCATATTCGTAACAATTGATACAATGTTGTCATACACATTTCTTTCTATGTGCATCACATCAAGGTTATGTCGTAACAGAAGACCAATAAGCCAATTGGAAAAAGTTACTTTTCTTCTTCCAATTGTTAGCATTGCCAAGAACATCACACTTTCTCTTTTGCCCTTTACCAAATGTCACATTACCCAAAGCTTGTAATTGCATAAGTGCTTCATCACCTGTTAAAGGGTTAGGTGCAACTCCCATTTCAACTTTCCGATCAAATAATGCCCTACTTCTGCGCCATGGATGGTCCATGGGAAGGAAGCGATGATGACCCATATAACACAACTTACTACGTAAGGAAGTCGATTGTGTATCTTTATGGCAACAAGGGCATGCAAGCTTGCCTTTGGTTGACCATCCTGAAAGATTCCCATATGCGGAGAAGTCATTAATCGTCCACATAATAGCCACACGCATCAGAAAATTGGATTTTGAGTGCGCTTCATAAGTCTCCACATCGTCCCATAATTCTTTCAACTCTTCAATCATTGGTTGTAAGTATACATCTATATCATTGCCTGGACACTTAGGGCCTGGAATAAGAATTGTCGTCATGAAATAAGGATTGTTCTTTCAATCTCATGGTGGCAAATTATACGTAGCTAGTACGACTGGCCAAATACTATGATTAGAACTCATGTTCCCATAAGGTTGGAACTCGTCACTTGCTAAACCTGATCGAACATTTCTTAACTCAGCTGAAAAGGTGGGATGCCGCGCACCGAAGGATTTCCATGCTATTGAGTCGAACGGATGTCGCAAGACACCATCATCAATATTTTCCTCCTTATGCCACCTCATCTTTTTAGCTGTCTCTCGCCATGTGCAATCTTTGTAGCCTTGGTTTGATTGGAAAATGTTGCAAGATTTTATAAGCTACTTTCTTGCCTTTGTGTTCTTCGTACTTCCATTTAGACTTACTGCACTTAGGACATGATTGGACATCGGCATAATCATGCCAGTATAAAATACAATCATTCGAACATGCATCTATTTTGGTGTATCCCAAGCCATGGTCACAAAGAACTTTCTTTGCTTCATAGAAAGAATTTGGCACAAATGACTCCTCGGGAAGAACTTCTTTAAAGAAACTCAACAGTGCATCCATCGATCTGGTACTCCAATGGTTAAGGTACTTCAAGTGAAGTAGCTTAACTACAAAAGACAACTTCGAGACTTTTTTACAACCATGATAAAGTTCTGTCTCAGCATCTTCTAACAATTTGTAGAACTTTGTTGCATGTACATTTGCCTCGTCATTGTCCTCTAAATTATTGTTATTATCCTCCACATTCGTATATCCATAAGCATCGTGAATCATTTTGGCAATATTATCCTCTTCAATGCTATCATCTTCTGCTTCATCACTAACTACGACATTAGAAGTTTCAACTCTAACTAACACTTCCCCATGTGAGTCACACACTTTATAAGAATCCCAGAAACCCTTTCAATAAGTCTCCTCTTACACCAAGTTTTAGCTTGAACACGGTGTTCATACACCCTTTACAAGGACACCGAATCATAGTGTTCACTGTTGGTTGACTGAATGCCCAATTAAGAAAGTTGTCTACTCCATCTCTATACCTTTGGTCGACTCTATTCCTAATATTCAACCAACTTTTATCCATCCTATTTATTTAAAAAAAACAAAAAATTGAATTAATTAAAGATGAACAAATATGAACAAATTACCATTGAAAGATGAACAAAAATGAGCAAATTAAGAACAAAGATGAACAAATTTCAGCTGTTAGTCTGAATTACTCTGTACTTCCTTACGAGAAGATAAAGAATGATCGCTTATGATAAAAGCTTGAATAACAGTAGCTATTACAACTAGGATACACATTGCAGCAACTCATTTATTACCATGTTCCCTTATTCAGCAAAGTATCTAGTTTCCTCAACAACATATATTGCCACAAATCTTCTTCCAATGTTTTAACTCTACCGTCTGTTTAAATATCAAATCATATGGCAAAAAGACTCATTCACTAATTTTAACAAAGCATTTTTATGTTGAAACTGACACATAGTCTAAAAAGGATAAAAACTTTTATTTTTTTGTTAGACCTAAATCTTCCAAACCCAAAATTGCACATTCAATATCAATTTATTGTTATATACAAATTTTTTCGTTAGCTCAATACAGTATTCACAATTTATTCTGAAAGCTAAAATTTCATAATAGTCCAATCAATATTGTTATATACAAATATAAAGAGGGACGACCACAAAAAAAGAGAGACATAGAAAAATTAAACTGACCTCAGATTTAAGGTTCGAACAAAACCCATATAAAAATTGTCAACAAAAATAATCTGAAAATGCACATAACCATATAAGAGCAGCAAAAGAATGAAATACCATGCATGCAATCACAATAACAACACCAAAGGGTCTTTCAAGATAACTCACTTACCCAGAAAAATATATAGCTGAGAGTTCAATCAAGACTTAGAATCAGCAAATAACAACACTTAGATGACACAATTTGTACGAATTCCTGTAAATATTCAAATGGGTCTAAGAAATTTGAGATGAAATATGAGAATACAAATGTAAAAACATTAAAATAATAATTATTGCGAGCTGGATGTTAAAAATTTTGCCTTATAGAATCATTATAAAGAACCCCAAATGTAAAATTTCCCTTAATACTTGTTGTATTTGGAAAATCGTAAGAAAACCCAACATCCTTACGTATAACCCAAAAGAAAAAGGAAAGAATTAGGGATTTGAACACATATATGATTTGAGCTTTTGGGTCAGTAACTAGAAGCTGAGAGACGGAGCAGCCAACATAGTTCTTCCTTTAATTAGGAGTTGAGAAGTAGATCATCAGATTCACATTTTCTGTTTTTTGGGATTTTGAGCAGAGGAGGGGAAAGCAGCGATTTAGAAGAGAGGGTTTCTAGTGAGAGGAACAATAAAATTAAGAAATGGAGGGGAAAGCAACAATTATGTTTTTAAGCCATTATGTTCTTTTAATTGTTATGCGCCTCTTTTCTTTTTTTCTTTTAAAATTAAAATAACTAAGTAATAGAGGCTACCCTGTCGCTCCAAAAAAATATTTAGCGGCGACTTTTATAAAGTCGCCACAAAATCCGTGGAGCCAAAATTTTGTTCTCCCGGGAATGAAACATTTCAGCCTTTAGTTGCACATATCAGAGGCGACATAATAAAGTCGCTACTAAATATTGTCATTTTGTAGTGACATTTAAAGTCGCAGCTAAAACGATAACTTTTGCTGCAACCAAATGGGTCGCCACAATATGTCCAGTTTCTTGTAGTGATAAGAAGCTCTGTCATTTGTACAATAAGAATTTTCTTTCTTCTTTTTCTGAACATGTATCACAAAGTAGAGAAAATTGTTTCAAGTTGATGCTTTAAGGGGGGAATTTGGTTATTGGCCGCTATTCAGATGCTTAAAGCTGATAATATTGCACTTCTGGAGTTTTTTCTTTTCCTTTTTTTTTTTTTTTGTTGAAAGAAAGGTAAGGAATAATGCACTTCTGGAATCTGGAGTTATTAAACTAATTCTTCACTCGATCGGGTTGCTTGAGCCGAGAGTCTATCGGAAACAAACTCTCTACTTTTTAGGTAGAGTTAAGGTTTACGTACACACTAACCTCTCCTTACCCCACTTGTGGAATTATACTGGGTTTGTTGTTGTTGTTGTTCACTCGATCGGGTTTCACATTAGTTTTAACTAGGGATAGTAGCTGGAGGAGTACCCTAAGGTCTATAATGCACCAACCTCCCTAAAGCTCATAGCCAATGTTGAACCTTAGCAGGTGGAATATTTTTGCAGCCTATCCTTGGTCCAATTCAAACTTATTTTTTGCTCCTTTACTAGAAAAAGAATATAACTTAGGGGTGAAAAGGTGCATTTTTCATAATGGGTAACATTTTCTTCACGAGTATAAATGCGCTAATGAGGTGTTACATTTTCTTAAACAAAATTGTTTTCAATGAAGTCCATAAAATGCAAAGAGCTTGCTTATCCATCTACATTAATCTGTTCAGTTTTCAGTGTCTGGTATTAAAAGTCATTCCTTCGTCACTTAAAGTGATGAATCGACACAAAGCGAGGGTTGTCGTTTAATAGGTGAGGCTATGTGCTTCAGCGAGGTGCGCGCTTCAAACAGTAACTCACAAAGTGATCCAAAGCATCTCAACATTGAAGAGTTAGACCAATATATGGATATAAAAAAAAGGAGTTAGATTAATATCGGTATTGTGGTATATTGGATGCTGAAATTAGTTATTTTGATTGCAATTTGTTATTATAGTCCTAAATTCATATATGCTTTGTATTTTTAAATTTTTTGTAATTGTGCGCTTTACTTCAAAGAAGCGTGCACTTCACTTCTTGCTTTTCGCTTCAAGGCCTAGGGACCTTATTGCTTCTTTGCGCTTTTCGCTTTTAATAACACTGGGCCTATTTCCAAAAAAAAAAAAAGGGATAAGGCTCTTGAAAAACTATGTTTTAATCTGTGGAACAAAAATCATGAACTGGTGACCAAGAACTTCTGGGAACCAATTTTAAATGAGGACTACATTTATATTATAATTTTGCATTTATTTTTTCTAAAAAGCAAGACGACATTTCTAGACACATCATTAATGCTAAAGGCTGATTAGATTTATAGAAAGTGTCATGTTAATACTTTGAATTCCCTACTAGGTATTTCATCCTAGGCAAGCTTAAATGGCTGCGACAACATCAAATACTCTAGAGTAGTCATAAAAATACCGCAATCAATCAACTGTGTTTCAGTTTGAAATTAATGGTCGACTAGATGAATCCTCTATATTATTTATTCTGTATTTAGAGGATTCATCATACTTGGACTATCTTTACACTGACCATCAACATGCCAGAACCCTCCTCTTTTATCCATTTGGGATTGGCTTATACTTTACACGGCTCACAATTAGGAGGTAATGTCAATCTCTGATGTTAGAAGGTGAAATTTAAAACTAGAAAAGAGTTTAGTTTCAGTCTTCAGCATTGCATCCCTTGAAATTTCTTTTTCTGGATTTTCATACAAGTAACATTATCATCCTTCCCTTGGAGAAACCTTAGCCTCAGATGTCTGATATGTCAAAAGATGCTAATTAAAAGATCTTAAGTAGACGTCTTGGCTTCATACCAAAAACTTGCAATTGGAGGAAGCTTCTTCCCTGTGTTTGACACACTTATAAGAAGCTTTTCCATGTCAGTGTGCTTCATTACGTTGTCATTCCTATGTATGAGACATTTAATTTTATTAATAATTCAGTGTTTAAAAACTCTTATTATGTAGATCCTAAGTTATAAGCAATTAAGTTTCACAATTATGATCTTTTATTTTTTCCTTTTGTGTCAGAAAGCAATGAACTCAACTTTGAGCCCTTCGATTTAATCAACAAATCTTCTTGTCGTCTAACAATGCCCGAAAAATCTTGCTGAGTAGACACAGTCAAAGAGATACCTACTCTGAGGCCTGACAGTTGAATTTTCTGAAATCTGTTGTTCTTTCTGTTGTGTCAAACTATCAGATTCTCCCTCCACAAAAGCTTGTCAAAATGGTTTGATGCTGGGAAAATTTGTGTGTTATTTTAAGTATTTCTCCATCTCCAACTAGTACGGGAGTGAGGATGGGTAGTTTTTATTGGATGTAAGTATTTCTCCAAGTTGCATAGTTTGACTAAAATAATCTGTGGAGGCTACGCCAGCTTTAGGGTTATTGCAACTATCTTTTAGGACATAATTGCCCGTTACTAGAATTGCTTAGTTGCATATGAATTCTTAGCAGGAATGTCGGCTGTAATGCCAAAACCAATTGATGGGTCTAAAGTGTCCCATATTTTATTTCTTTCCACAACAGCCTAAATTTATGCTTCTAAAAGTTTGCTGAACTAGATCCCGGGGCATGCGATCTTCCCAGATTAACCAAGTGGCCAAGCTTCTTCAAACCTAGAAGATTTAAAAAAAGCACTTTTTTTTCAAAGTTGAAGTGTTTGGCCAGCTTTTTGGAGGAAAAAAGTGTTTTTGAGGAGAAGCAGAAATATAACCTGTTTGACCAAGCATTTGTTTGGGCCAAAAGTACTTTTTTTGGTCAAAGTGCGTTCGGCCAAAAATTGAGGTGTTTGGCCAAGCTTTTAGAAGGAAAAAAAGTGTTTTTGAGGAGAAGCAGAAGCAGTTTTTGAGAAGCAGAAAAATGTAGCTTTTCTCCAAAAGCACTTTTCTAAGAAGCACTTTTGAGAAAAATACACTTAAAAGCTGTTTTCAAAAGCTTGGCCAAACACTAATTACTGCTTAAAAGTGCTTTTTAAATTAATTAGCCAAACAAACCGATTCTCACGGAAAGTAACTTTTTTGAAAAGCACTTCTCAAAATAAGCAGATTTTAGAAGTTTGGCTAAACAGGCTAGTAGTTTCGGAGAAGCAGAAAAAGACTTCTCCCCAAAAGCACTTTCTTGAAAAGCACTTTTGAGTAAAATACAATTAGAAGCACTTTTTAAAAGCTTGGCCAAACATTAATTGCTGCTCAGAAGTGCTTTTCAAATTAATTAGCCAAACACAAACTGCTTCTAGCCAAAATTACTTTTGAAAAAAGCACTTATCAAAATAAGCTGATTTAGAAGCTTGGTCAAACAGGCTATTAATCGTTTGCATAACAAGGAATGTGAATAAAGTTATTTCTCTGAGGAGCTATGTGATTTGGGAGTTTGTGCATTAACTTTGTAGCCTGAAAGGGTGAATAAGATGAGATCAATTCAGGTTTGCTTCTTGGCAGTGGCTTCTATAGGTAAGAAAAGTTCATTATCCTTGTTAATGTCGTCTTTGTTGTTCTCCTTCATCCCTCAGAAAAAAGCAGCATTGTCCTTTGACTCAATTCTACCTAGCTTACCATCATGAACAACTTTTCTGATTTATTGGTTAAATGAGGTCATTAACATTGGATCTGAAGATTGAATTGTCTGACTGAATTGCTGACACTTCTGCCTTTTACTCCTGAAGAGTCTGAGAAGGATCATTCTGCCTTTATTGAGGACTGGTTTGGAGGGTGGTGTGGTGGTTATCAGTCCTGTCACATCCTTCCAAATTTTGGATTATTCCACACTAATATAGTTTGCTTGAGTTGGTTTCTGATGTACTTGTAATGTCTACTCTTCTCAATCTCTTTCTTTAGAGTCTTTATTGCATGGATCATTTAGGTCAAAGTTTAGAAAATTGCTAATGAGTAATGACACATACGAATCGAGCATACCAGGAGACATATTTTAGCTCCTGCTGCCCAAACAGAAGTGACACTCCGGGGATGTTTTAATTATTTTTTCAGTTTCTCTTTTCAAAATTATATTACAATTTACAACAAAGTTTAGGGCTTGGCTGAGATGATGATTCGCCCTTACCGCTTCTAGGCCTGTATTACGTTTGAGACATATAGCTTTCTGTATGGCTGCATACTGCAGCAGCTGTAAGAGGGTGGTCTTATAAAGCAAGTAATGCTGGAAACTAATTCTTTTTTTTAATTTGATCATTTGAAGGGTTTTGAACCTTTTAGGATTTTGCCTAAGCTACCATCTAATGACATCATGTTTTAGGAAGGGATTTTATGGGCTAGTTGAGACTGAAAAATCAAATATGGAGACTTTGTAGGGTTCTGTTTGCTTGTATTTGTTTTGATCTTTTAAGTGATTTTTTTTTGGAGCTGAAATGCATGCCCGAGATATCTAAAACAGTGATGCACTCTATTTTTTTTATTATATGATTTCTGTTGACTAAATTATTTGACCTTTATATTTCATTTTGCAGGTACTGTATAGTTGTTACTAATTAGGAACATCCGAGAATAATTTCTGGCATATATCCTATGGAGAATTGTAAATCTGTGATGGATAACCATGCTTGCTCAATAATCAAAATAGATAGTGTCAAAACCCTCATTTTGTTATAGCACTATTATGTGGTGCTTGTCAAATTTGTACTTTGTTGTGATACATCTACAAGCATTAATAACATTCACAAATTTTGGTTGAACTATGATTTGCTTTACTCTTCCTAGATAAGTTGGTGTGCTATTTAACTATAGTGGTGATCACTTAGCTTGGCGACGTTGTTGGGTTGAAAGTGAGGGTTCTCTCATTGCAAAATTCTTGAATAGCCATTTTGTCTAAATACTATGTGGCCTTGACCACAACCCTACAACTTTAGCTTTCTATTATGTTACAGTGGCCTTTTCTGGTAAGTGTGAGGAATTCGCATCACGTGCTGGGTTTTATATGTGTTTATTTGTACTTGCTAGAGAAGTTCAGTACGAAGTTTGGTGTCTCGAAGACATTCCATGGAATGGTATGAAACTCATGAGAAGTTTTGTTTCAGAGGAAAAAAACATAACGTGTTCTTTTTCCCAGCTACTCAAGTATCAATGAACGGTGTTATTCGGTACCTATGTTGGTTGGGGTTTGGGAGGGGGGAGGGTAACATATGCCCGGTGAAATAATCAAGGTGCGTATGAGTTGATTCAGATATTATCAAAAAAGAAAAAAATTCTTTGGTCATCTATTTCATAAGAAAAGAGAAACTTTTTCCACTTAGAAAAATGCCTTTTGATATGGAATAATCAATAATGTAGGTATTATTTGTGGTGATTGGTGTCGGCAGTTTCGTTTTGTACTATTTTGTTTGCCAACCATCAGTTGAGGTTCAGTAAGAGGAGATTCTATTTTGTACTCGTTATTGTGTATGCTCATCAAAATATGATTATGCGTGACATAGTTAGAATAAAAGCTTAATCAATCTATATCTATATATCTATATAAAGCAAGGAATGAAAAAGCTGATATGGCACCTCTTTTTATTGAGAAAATGCATTTATTTATTTTCTCAAATTTTCTATTATTTGATGTCTAAAAGAACTGTAGAAAACTAAAGATATTCTATTTATGTTATTTCTCATTATTAGCGTTTATTACCTAACCTGAATTGTTGCAAATGAGACGTTATCAACTATATTGCTAAATAATGGGTGCTAAGAAACGTTGCTAAAGGGTTCTATCTGAGCCTTCTAATTCTTATTTAAAATTACTTTTTATCTGTTTTTTCCTTGCTCCTGTTATCTCTCAAGAGGAGGAAAGAAGGACCAGAAAAGATGGCAGGTATCCTTATACATTAAATTTCGTCAAGAAAATAATTGAGGTCGAAAAATATTGTAATAATTGTAGTATTTGTTTTCAAATAATTTGAGTGTTATAATCTCTATAGATCCTCTGATTTTATTTTTTCAATATAAATTTAAGGGCCTTTGAGCTTGATCTTGAATTTGATTTATCCGTTGCGAATGCTTTAATTGTTGCCACGAATTTTATCACAAACAAGTAGCCTTGATCTTGAACATCTTGTATTTGATTTGACTTCGTTCTTGATCTTGAATACTTGAAATTTTTGTTGAAGTGCTTGAGTGCTTGAACACAGAATTGTGGACTTTGATCCACAAGCTCCCTCGTGTCTTCTAGTTATAACATCTAATCCCTTTTCTGGGTTATGAAGACCCCTTTTTATAGTTATGGAAGAAAAGAATTGCGATGAGAACAAACTCTTTTCGACCAATCAGATTGAAGCGTGACAAGGCCGCATTTGATTGGCCAGAATATATCACTTGCACATGTGGTGCAATTTCATTGGCCTTTCAATTTGACTTGGCATGCCTTATCATTTTAATGTGTGGCATGATTCTATTAGCTCTTCTATTTGACTTGGCGTGCCATATCATTTGAGACGTGGCACCAAACTAGGCCTCTAGGAAGATGACATCTTGGGCTTAATAAAGTGGGCTCATTACTTTAGCCCAATTAAATGGGCTAGCCCAATGGATTAAGACTTATTTATTTAAGGAGAAATACCACCTGTGCCCATTTATAAGCAGCTTATTACAAAAATTGGCTAATTCATAAAATATTACTAATATTAGCCAATTAGATATTTGTAGCCAAAAAATTTAAATTTTTGCTTTCTTTTGAGCGAGTGTTATTAGAATAGATTGAATACATCTTAAGGATCTTGAATCTCAGTTTTGGGATGATTTGATGGAGTTTTGAGGTGGTTTGAATTCAAAATTCGAAGTAGAAGATGAATATGAAAAAAATGATATGTGTATCACTTGTGTATCACATAGGTGTCACATATATATCAAATGTGTATCACATGTATATCCATGTATACCTGTGTGTAAGATACGTGCGTGATATATGTTTGATACATGTGTCGTAGAAGAATTTTTTGACCTCGATTTTAACTACAAATTTTGATACAAAATCAATCCAAATCACCTCCAATCTTCCTCAAATTTTGTATATTGACTCATCTATATGTTTTCAACGAATCTCAACCATACCCATTGAAAAAGGTCCTTTTTTGGTTAGATTTTTGGAATCTGGTATATAAATTTTTTTGTATTTCATTACCTTATTTGCTATCGCATCCATAAAATTTTCTTTCCGTCTTGCATTTAATATTGGTAATCACGCTTAAAAATATGGAAGGAGATCTTTGAGTGTGATTCTTGGAGAGAAATAACCTATTTATTTGGGTTTTTAATTTTTATATGTGCTTGGCTAGTTTTAGTAAGTCTATGAATAATGGCTAGAGGTTGGTAAGTTGGGACTTACTTGGGACATCTATGTAAGATTCTTTTTATTTAATTCATATATATTGAACTTATATAATTAATCCAATTATATTAGCTCAATAAATTTTTATGAACTAAAACATCTTAAATTTAAAATATAATTTAAATTATTTTATCGATTTAAATTTGATAAAACTTAAATGCTTACGAATACCCCTACTTCAAAACTTGTTGGGGTGTAAGGTCATCAAATGTTCGAAACTAGATTTGAAGTATTAACTTGACTTTCTTTGTGACTAATGATAATCGAAAAAAACTTGGTCTGCACTTGATTTTAAAATAACTCCACAAATTGCAAGTATCAGGAGACCAAGGGAGATGATAATAATAATAATTTCATTGCCATGTCATTCTTTCAACTTCACGTTGAACAATTTCATAGTATGGGTCCACCACCAAATTTGACAAAACTTTCCCTTAGGAAAATGAAATTTCTTATTTTGATTGGTTATAACAAGATGACTTGAAGTAAGGATTTATTCACAATTGGACATGTGGAGCTTACTAAGTATACATGGTGCTGAAGTGACTTAATTCTTTGCCGACAGAAACCGTGAAGTCATGCACCGGTTATTTAAAAGGAATTTTATATAATATTCCAAATAAATTCTACCTTATTAACCTCTAATTATTAATTATAAATTTATTAAAACTAGTCAAACATATATAAATATTAAAACTCAAATAAATAATATTTTTTTTTTCAAGCATCACACATAAAGATTTTCTTCTATATTTTTAAGCATGATTAGCAATATTAGATGCAAAACGAAAAGAAAATTTCATGATGAGGTAGCAAATAAAGTGATGAAATAAAATTAAAAAAAAATATAAGATTTCAAAAATCTATGAATGAGTCAATATACAAATTTTGAGGAAGATTGGAGGTGATTTGGACTGATTTGGTATCAAAATTCGTAGAGAAAATCGAGTTCAAAAAATTCTTCTGTGACACACGTATCACGCGTGTATCTCACACACAGATATACATGGATATATATGTGATACACATTTGATACACATACAATACATAAGTGATACACATTTGAAATTCATTGAAAACATATGGACGAGTCAATATACAAAATTTGAGGAAGGTTGGAGGTGATTTAGACCTGATTTGGTATCAAAATTCGTAGTGAAAATCGAGTCATGTGTCATGCGTGTATCTCACACACATATATACATGGATATACATGTGATACACATTTGATACAAATATGATACATATGCGATACACAAAATGATACACATATAATTTTTTTCATGTTCATCTTCTACTTCGAATTTTCAATACAAAAAACCTCAAAACTCCACCAAATCATCTTAAAACTGAGATTCAAGCTCCTTAAGATGTACTCAATCTATTCTAATAACACCCACTCGAAAGAAAGTAAAACTTGACCTTTTTTTAGCTACAAATAGCTAATTGGTTAATATTAGTAATATTTTATGAATTGACCAATTTTTATAATAAGCTACTTATAAATGGACATAGCTGGTAGTTTCCCCTTATATAAACTATTAGTGACAAGCTGGCCATGCTGAGCTCGGGCCCAAACCTAATAACTTGGCAATTTATGATATTATTTTATGAAAACAATGGATTATTTTTCTATTGTTCTATGATCAATTGAGTTCAAGTATCCATGAATTTGCGTGGCATGTCCAAGCTTATTAGTTCCTTTGAAGTGATTTAATAAGAAGTTCGAAATGTCAGATTTTTGTACAAGTAGACATGTCATCTCTAATGTATGTAAAGTGTTGATTAACAATTACTCCCTCCGATCAACAATAAATGATCATTTTATCTTTGGCACATTCATAAAGGAAATACGAACTCCTAAAAAAAAAAAGAAGTATTTACTAAATTAGCCTTAATTAATTGTTACCTTGACATATTAGAATATGTAAATAAGGGGAAAAATAAAATTAATTCTTTCTTAATTATGCAAATGAACACTTATTTTGGACAAAAATAAAAAAGTAAAATGATCACTTATTACGGATAGAAATGAATAATAATATCTATTTTCGGGATCCAATTACGGAAAATAACGAAAATAGAAAAAGAGAAACAAAGAATGATATAAGTATGTCAAACCAATTGCAATTTACGTGATTATGATAGTATTTTAACTAATTCTCTACTTCTCGTCTTTTGTAGGACAAACTTTTGTGATCAATTATTGAAACATTTTATTTTATTGATCTTACCATATGCACCTCACATACCAGATAAGTTTGGTTTTAGCATACGAGCTCCTCTGTGAGGTAAGTTTTTTCTCCATGAGGTAAGTTTTTTGTTAATTTTAGATTTTACTTCATTCTTCTTCAATATCTTGCCCGAAAGGCAAATCATACGTTTTTATTGAAGTTATTACTACAAAACTTGTTAGGTAAGTTCCTACTACAGACTTTGTTTGGTGAAGTGACTGACAGCTGCAAGTATATGTTCATAAAGCAGAGGCAACAAGAATTAAATAGTAACTTTATTTCTAGTTGAGCTGGTTAGTAAAACGTATAGTAACAGGTTGAAAGGGAGAAAGATTTATTGTCCAGTCTTTCGATGGCCAATATTTACATCAGAGGACTAATATACGTACTGGCTAGCAAAATAAAAATTTACAAGCCAAAAAGCTACACAAACGCCGCATCATTCGTGTTTTCTGCAATATTTGAAACAAACGGATATCAGTAATGGCAAGTGGTAAAGTGTATCTGGAATAGAGGCTGGCTATCAATTGCATTACCTTTGACACATAGGCATGACGGCCATCAGAAGATGTACAAGCAAATCAACTGGTAGTCCAAAGCTTTTGCAGCTTCCTCGTTTACAGAAAAGAGGATGAATGTATACAGAAAAAGGTTCTCATCGATAAATATAGAATGGGAAGCAATGTGCCTTTTTTTATACCTGTAGTTTCTCTGAGTTACTTTTTTTTAATGTTAAAGAGAGTTAAGAATTGAAAGTTGTCAGACTTTACTGGCCGAAGAATGAAAAAAGTAGATAGAGCGTTTACTAACATTTATTTTTTCTTAGGCGGGGCTTCGGGTTCCGTTTGTTGCCTCTTGGTAGAAGAGCTACTTCTGTTGTTAACTCTTTCTTCAACTCTTTTGTGGCTGCAACATCTTTTTCAACTGTATCTTGAGGAGTCTGTGAGTAAGATGTTGTCACACATGTTCAAGAGGCAATGATTGTTTCTGCAAGAGGAGAATGTGCCTTTACAGGCCAAGATATTAGTCTAAGTAACGTACTTTCAATCAAAATAAATATTTTAATCACTGTGTTGTAATCGACTAATATCATAAATACAAACACTTAGAAAATTTCATTGTAAAGATGTTGTACGATAGAAGAGGAAATCAAACTCAGTAAAAGTGCTATATGTTGTTATATCAACATCAGTGGGAAGAGAAAGTTGAAATAACTGAAAGAACCTTGCACAGGTCACGAGATGCATCAAGAGCGTAAAACCAAATAAATTCGTTCTTTCTTAATTTGCAGTTTTAGGTTTTCGTGCCGGTTCACGTGATAACATAGGTGGTCTTTTATTATTTCTGGGAATGAGAGGAGAGAGTGTAGGCTAAAACTGTCAGTGTTGAAGCTATAATATCTGTTTGCTGAAGTTTTGCAAGCCTTTGTCTTCCCATTATTTCTGGAATAGTATATTTTTGATAAGGGGAAACTTGGAACCAACAATATGGAACATAGATATTCTTTGATGAAACATCTACTAAATTTGATTTATTTATTTCAGGCTACTTGGCTTATTTAAAAACACTTGCTAACATTTCATAAACAATATGGACTCAGCATAATAGCCTAGAATGTTTTTCCAAAGTTATAACTTGGTGTCAACAATCTGTGTTAACACATCGTTTCTGTATCTATACGATATAGTGAATCTAGAGAAACGGCTAACAAAGTTTCTTTTGTTCTCAGTGACAATATACCTTTATAGCGATTATTTCATAGATGTGCAGCGATCGCTTCGAGAAATATCTTTACTAACTGGCCTGATAATGTTGCAATTGCTGATCCACTGTCGTTTTCAGTTACAACCTCAAAATGGGTCCTAACACACAATTTATTCTACATTATTTGATTTTCATAATGAGAGAGATAGCTTTTGGATTAGACGATGCTATATTAACATATATTAATGAGCTTTGAATCCAAATCGTGATACTTGAGTATTAACGCCGCAAGCCGGTTGCAGCTCGCATAATGAACAATTTTATTCTCTTTATGGAAAAGGGCCAAATATAGCCTTGTACTTTCGAAAATATACCCTTCGTTATACTATGAGTCCAAATATACCGCTTCCGTTATTCTTTGAATTCAAATATATACCTCATTTAAACGGAGGGACACGTGTCATCGTCCTATTGGACAATTTTAAATATCTCCTAATTAATTAAAAAGACTCATACCCATAACCATACCCATTACCCATTACCCATAATCGAAAATAAGCTTCAAAAGCTTCTCATCAATGGTTGCTATGATTAGAAATAATAAACAAACTGTGTTTCCAATTCCTTTAACTATTTCTAAAGCAAAAGCCTTTACCTGTGGACTGTGGTTGTTTTAGATCAATGCAAATGCCTTTCTAATCATAGCAGCCATTTTTTAATTTAAAATCCATCATTTTAAGCTTCAGATACACAATCTTTTACATATCTAATACTACTTTTACTAAATTATTCATGAAATTTACACAAAATTAGAGTTATCTGGTTGAATCATTAATGCATTCATACGACATAACCTTCAACTAGAGTAGGCTTATCAGTTCCTTCTTCTTCCTCCTTCTCTTTCACTTCCTTTTTCTTTCTGCCTTTGCCTCCAATCTCCAAGCCTTGCAACCCATCCACACATGATTCACCGCCTTCCGGCAGAAATAGCTCACCGACCAAATCTCTGCTATTCTACTCATCCTTAGCGTCGTCTATAACCACCACATCAGTTGTCCCTTCCGGCACTCACCATCGCTGCTGCCCTTCTCAGTAATGCATTTTCTTGGATTTTCCTCAATACCCTGAGTGATTCATACAAGAACATCCTTCGATTAGTGATGGAGTCTGCACACAGTGGTCTTCGGATCCATCTTCTTCACCCGATGCTTAAATCGCATATCATACGGCAGTAGCGGCCATTGATGTAGCTTTTGAAGCTTGCTTTTCGGGTATGGGTAATGGATATGGTTATGGATATGGGCCTTTTTAATTAATTAGGAGATATTTAAAATTAGCCAATAAGACGATGACATGTGTCCCTCCATTTAAATAAGGGGTATATTTGAACCAAAGTATAACGGCAGAGGTATATTTGGACTCATAGTATAATGAAGGTATATTTAAACCTTTTTCGAAAGTACAGGGGTATATTTGGTCCTTTTTCGTTCACTGTATAGTGCTTTTGTATTGTCACCCGCAATGTGAACACATCAACTCGTAGAATTCACGTCATCAATTGGTAGCGACATTTCACCTTCAATGTGAAAGAGTTGTATTAGTGAAGGGGAGACGAAGAAGTTTCGTTGAGTTGTAACTGCAATGCTAATATACACATATTAGCATGTATTTAACACACATATAAGAGACTGCGTTTGAATCTCTGCAATTGGTACTATATCATCGAGTACTGGCACAAGCACATGTGATTAAATTACTTGCAAAGAACTTCCCCGGCCGTATCTAGCCAATATATCTTTATTTTCTCTAACCTTGTAAATTTCGAAACACCAAAGTAAATTTAAAATGATCTTAAATAAGCTGCAAGGAGTTTTGAAAAAACATGAATCGATTGTTTCAACAAGGAACCATTGAGCAAGTAACAACAATAATATCAAATAATTGACAGAAAAAACAAGCAGACAAATACACGTCATTGGCAATCTAAAGTTGTTCAACAGAAAAATTTGGTGAATCATTAATAATTCTTAACCATAACTATAACACACACAATATAGCATTAACTCATTTCTCAACTAACCTTTTCTCTATCAGAAGATCAAGAGGAATAATGCTGAAAGCATATATATCATAGTTAAAAGTTATCATGCAAAAATATTCAGCTCGTTCTGAGGAATTACATACATCAATAGAGATATTTATATATCATTTTTCTGAGAAACTCCCCCTATATATGTCAACTGCGTAAACTTTACAATAGTAATATTAACTTGCTCATGTTCTCTCTGTCCATTAAACGTAGTCCTTTGTTTCGTATACTGGACCTGCAAAATGGCTACTACGATAGAGACAATAACCAACTTACTAATGTGGTAATTGCAAATTTAGCAATGATTTTTCTTCTAAGTCTCACCTAAATTTGTCTCCTTCAAAAATGCATCTTGATAATTAATCACATGTGAAATTAGTTTCAACATATCACCATTAAAGCTCAGATACATTTGGAGGAGAATATAACCTCACTTTTTGCTAAAAGTCGAGTCTTATTCACTTGTTTTCGGACATGTCAAGCACTTTAGCTGCATCAGAGTACTTTCCCTTTTATTGTCTTTTTTTTTCAGATTGCAATTCACAGTATGAATGCTATTGCAGTTAGAAAACCTATGCTAAAAATTTCCGTAGACAACTAAATGTTAAACAAAAGGAACACACAGTGGAAGAGGTTAATTTATTGCGACCCAAAAGATACCACAGAAGTTAACTTGAATGCAATATAGTTCAAGAAGATATCAATGAAGCTAAATAGGGTCAAACTGTTAGAAATTTCTAATTAATTGAATATGTCAATATTCATTTTATATCAGTTCATAAGTTCTCCAACATAGAAATATGGTGAATTTATCAGTATGACTAAGTTATACATGCTGACAGCGATAATCCTATATTGGACATTTTGTTAGTAAAGAATTCATAACAGTTCTTTACGGATACAAAGAAAACCTAAGCTTCTGCATACGCGCATAGTTAGCTCGTGCAATTTGTTTTGCTCCAATTATTGGATATTCAGCAACCTGTGCATCTAGCTTGCTGCCACCACTATCAGCAACCTGCGCATCATGTGAGACAAAGAACATGATGTAAATAGACCAATAACATATAAAGTTTCGTAAAAATCATATGTGTTTTATGTCAATTGCATGGAAATGATTTCGTTAAAAGTTGGATTCACGAAATGCTAAAACATATCAGATAACACCTCAGACCAAAAGAATGGAGTTTGAGGCCGTTTTTTAGGAAGATAGAAATATTTCTTTAAAAGATGCCACTTGCATATATCAAAGTAGACTAACGCGGCATGACTTGTACAATTTTTTGCAATTTGGAACTGGTGACCTTGCTGGGAATATATATTGGTCCATCTATTTTTTGAAATTTGTGCATCGAATACATATTAAAAAATATGCTATATTTTAGAGTACAAACAAGACCAAAAATAAATTACCTTTTGTTTGGCTAATAGTGTTTACCTATTAGGCGGTCGTGTATAAAGATGGGCAGAAATATTTCTTATGCCTAAGGAGAAAATAACTATTCCAATTATTTGCATATGATGTATTGAACTTTCTCATTCTTTGTAAAGTTCTTTTTTGGTTCTAGGTTATATGAAATTTGAAATTGTAGTTCAGTCGTTGTTCTCATTGTATTTGACAATAAGATAGATATAGTATAATTTGATGCACAACTTAGGCTATTTTGTTGAAACGGTAGGGGAAGTAATCAAGTAAACACAATGTTAGCATGTCACAGTATTTGGTTATAACTTTTTTGTATTTTTAGTGAAAGTAATCAAGTAAATAGAGTGGTAGCTGATTTACTTGGTAGCCATGGTGAATTTCACGGCACTTGTTACTGTTAGAGCCATCATAGTTTCCGGAGTCACAATTCACGACGATGGGAGTTATGCATGTTTGTGGGATATATAAGTATTTACTATAATGTAAGAATACAGATAAAATAAACTATCATAGGTTAACCTACCAAATTCCTTATTTCATCTGATGAAGATCAGCAACAGGTATAGTATTCAACCTTCTCGGAAGTGGCAGAGGTGGGTCTTCCATATTGTCCTCTTTCACCTCTTCAACAGCGAATCTGTCAACAATCCATTCGAAGTTGATAGGTACTCCGTACGGTAAAGAAATCCTCACTTTTGCGGTAGATATCAAGTAAGTGAAGAACGTGCAAGCTTATCTCCATATTTTTCTCTGTATTTCCCATACAGGATCGCATATACTTGTTCTTCCTGAACCTTTATAAAATTCTGTACATATATAAATAAAGAGACATACAAATATAGACTATCAACATGTGCAAACAACCAACAAGTATAATATGTGTGTCATCATACCCATAGTTAACCACTTATTCAATCGATGTTGTTCCTAACAAATCTCTATAGGAATTGTAATTTATAAAGCATTGCGAAAAATGCAACCCCAAAATAGAATACCTAGTTAATGATAAAATGTACATGCATATTAGTTTAGGAAACACGAAGAGTTGATGTATTCACAACTGAACCAATATTCATACAATGATAATACGATTAATTCACAATACATTTCAGGAGAGCTTAGAGTTACCGCTGAATAAAATTCACAGCTACAACACAGAGGAACAACTTAGCATAAGGCTCACTTATAAATATGTGCATCCAACTGTAGGTAGAAAATACTATGGAGAATGGAGTCACCATCATATCTGGATTTTTCTATATATATATTTACTGTTGGAAATTGGTTCCCTATACTGTCTACAACAACATACAACATACAGAGAGACAATCAGCCATACATGTAGATACAAATTTATGTTGATATAGGTTGGGGCAGAATTGCTTAGTCCTTTTGGTAGCAAATCTTTTTGGCAACTAAAATAAGACGAATTCCAAAGAACATGAGCGCAGAGGTAGTGCAAAGATATTCTTATTGACAAATAGAGTATTATAAGTAATCAATCCAAAAAAGCTCAAAAGCTTAGCCAGTATTGAACTTTTTCCCAAGATACTCGGTAAGAGAATATTAGGCAGACGTTAACTTCATATAGCACTTCTAACTTTCACTTCTTAACATAGCCTATACCAGAGAGATACCTAAATCGTGATTACATGAGCCAATGAATTTCTTTCTCTTCTATTAAAAAACTAATGCCAATTGCAATTTTAATTCAACAATTAGAATAAGAAGTAACACAATAGTAAGATAATTACTCTTTTGTCGTGCACAACAATGATCAGGATATGTGTATTTCCATCTTTACTTTGTCTTGGTCGAGTTTTCTGGATGAGCTGCACCTTTAAGGTCCACTCTCTTGTTCACGGACTGATTCAATCGATGGTTAGTCTATATTTTAAGTCGAACTCTACACAGGAAAAATAGAAGAACAAAAAGAGGACATCATCTGATAAAATAAATACACACATAATAAAATAAGAGAACAACCACACTGTTTCAATGTTTTAATTTTTTTTTTTTTTTGATAAACTTAGTGTAGCAACAGTTGGAACACAAAGTTTGCACTACGAGTTACAAATTGAAGACCATGCACGGCTATTTGATTTTTTGTGTGTGTATTTGATAGTCAGTTGACGAGTGCAAAACACAATACAAAGTTGATGCTCGGTAGCCAAAGATAGTATAGTATGATTATCGTCTTTGCAGGAATTGAATTTAAACAATGCTCTAGTAATTTCTGGTTTAACTTCTGTTCTGGATGATCCGTTCGTTTACTCTAAGTCTTATTACCGACGCGATGGATTGCTATTTGAAAACACTTTCAATACAAAAAGAGCTCCTTCCGGCTATACTCTAGTTGGACAGTCTTAGTTCAGTTTGAGAAGTCAAGGAGGCACGAAGAGCTAACAAAGAGTCTTTATATTTGACTGTCCGAAATCAAGTGGGAGATTTAATTGAAAAGATCAAAACTTGAGTGGAATGATTATGAACTACGATTAACTACTAAATAAAGCAATTAACATTGACTGCAACAAACTAGAGAATAGCAAAGTCGGTTTATTATCAATATGAGAAATAAGAGTTTTGAAATGATAGGTGCAAGGTTGTTATTCTGAATATGATACTATTACATTTCACTCGTTAGGTTCTATCGATTCTCACGAATTCAATAGGTGATTAGCTTATACTTCTGATTCAAATTCCTTGTAACAATCCGGCGGTCGCTTTGAGTATTTTAGCCCTGATCCCCTAATTTATGCTTCCTCTATGTTATATTGTGATTATGTAACGTGCCAGGGTGTTTGGTTTAGGTTTCGGGTGAGTTTCGGAGTGAAATAGGACACATAGTCCCTAAGTTGGAGGTTTAAGTCATAGGAATTGACCGTAGCTTGACTTGTGTGAAAATGACCCTGGAATGGATTTCTAATGGTTCCGATAGCTCCGCATGGTGATTTTGGCCTTAGGAGCGTGTTTGGATGTTGATTTGGAGGTCCGTAGGTCGTTACGGCGTGATTTGGTGAAAGTTGGAAAACGGAAGATTTTGAAAAGTTTGACTGGGAGTTGACTTTACTGATATCGGGGTCGGATCCTGATTCTGAAAGTTGAACTAGGTCCGTAATGTTAATTATGACTTGTGTACGAATTTTAAAGTTAATCTGAGTTGATTTGGTATGAATCGACATCAGTTTCAGAATTTGGAAGTTCAAAATTCATAGGCTTGAATTGGGTTGCGATTCATAGAATTTACGTTATTTAATATGATTTTAGGCCTCGAGTAGGTCCGTTATGTATTTTACAACTTGTTGGTATATTCGAACGGGTCCGGGGGCCCAGGGTGTGAATCGGATGGAAATCACAACATTGTTGGACTTAGTGTCTTGCTGAAGTGCTACTGTTCTGGTGTCATACTGCGGAGGGTCTGGCCGCAGGTGCGCCATAGTCATCGTAGAAGTGGAGGAGCCCATCCCAGGCCTGAGTTCGCAGGTTTGGACGACTAGGCGCAGATGCGCTTCCGCAGGCGCGACCCTTTCTCCGCAGAAGCGAAATTTGATGAGGGGCCTGGGACAGGACCGCAGGTGCGGTCTCCTTCTCCGTAGAAGTCGGCTCGCAGGTGCGAGCCATGGTCTGTAGAAGCGGAACCCCTAGACTTTAGTGGAATCCGCACCTGTGATGGTTTTTCCGCAGGTTCGATGTCGCAGAAGCGGCACGAAGGCCGCAGATGCGAGGATCGCTAGGCAGAAATATGAAATTCGAGGATTTTGATTCATGATTCATTTTGGACTTACGGAGCTTGGTGGGAGGCGATTTCTCAAGGGTTTTTTAGAGAGAACTTTGGGGTAAGGAATTCTAACTCGCTTTTTATTAATAAACATGAATCTATTGATAATTTCTTCATTTAATTAGTACTTTGGAGTTGGAAATTGGGGGAAAATGGTAGAAACTGCTTCGGCTAAATTTTTGAGTTTTGAAAGGCGAATTGAGGTCGGATTTGGATAATTCTTGTATAGGTGGACTCGATATTGAATGGGTGTTCGGATTTTATAATTTTGGTCGGGTTTCGAGACGCGGGCCCGAGTTGACTTTTTGGGTCGATTTTTCAATTCTTTGCAAAGATTGTAATTTCATTGTTTGAATTAGTTTTCTATAGGTATATTTATAGTATGAAATTATTTTGGCTAGATTCGAGCCGTTCTGAGTTGGAAAATCGAGGGAAAGGCCTTCTAGTAGATTAATTTAGTGTGGTTGAGGTAAGTGGCTTGCCTAACTTTGTGTACGGAAATTTTCCCTTAGGATTGGTATTGCTTGTTATAACTGTGATGTGTAAGAGCGTGTACGCAAGGTGACGAGTGTATACACAAGCTAAATGTGAAAATTGTCGATTAGCTATGTAGATTTTTTTCATGCATTAATTGAGTTATTTTAACATGTTATAGTCATCATATTTAGTCTAATTTTACATGTCTACTTGTCTTATCTATTACTTGCTAATTGATCTACATGTTTAGTTGAAATTCTTGTTTCCTTATGCCGTATTCATTATTTAACTGTTGAATTCTTACTTGAAATTGTTATTTCTTGAAATAACTTGTTGTTGAAATTGGTATTGAGTTGCAAAGGTCGTGATTCCTATTTAGGCAAAGTGTTCAGTTGTGATATATTATTCCATTGAGTTATTCTTCCGATTATTATTGTTGAGACTTTGTGTACATTGTGGTTGAGTCGTATATCCTTATTGTGAAATTATATTATTGTTTGGTATCTCTGGTAAAATTTGATATTGGGCACTTCAGGTGCAATTTGTGATACATTGTGATATTGATGCGCATGCGGTGGTATAAGGTCTGGGTGTCGAAACGTATGCGGTGAGATAAGGTGGGCTTGATACTCGTGGCTAGTAGGGGAACTACTAAAATCCATGCAACGTGATAAGGTGGGTTAAAACGCGGGATGCTATTTCGAGAAAAATAATTTTTAAAGTTAAATGTAACGGCTCCCACGGTGATATAATGAAATATTGTGACTTACTTTTGTGATTTGAGACTAAGAGGCGGTACCTTGGTAGTGACTCTTGTTGACATTTCCCCATTCTTTGTACTTGTCTTTGATCATTTAATCCTTAGCATACTATTAATTGTCTTTCTCCGTATTGCACTATTTGTTTAGCTCTGTGTAGCTAATCTTGTTATACTATTCGTTGTTTCAATTTCATTACTATCTTTATTACACTGCCTACAATTGTTCAGTCTTTTATTATTTCCAGTAGGACTCTAACCTGACCTCGTCACTACTCTACCGAAGTTAGGCTTGGCACTTACTGGGTACCGTTGTGGTGTCACATGCTACTCTTCTACACATCTTTTAGTGCAGATCCATGTACTTCTTACCAGCCCAGGCATTAGTTGGGACTCTATTACGGAAACTTCAAGGTATACTTGCCAGCATCTGCAGGCCTCAGAGTCCCCCTCTCTCTAGATCTCTTATTTCATTATCCTCTATGTATAAACATGATGTATAGGATTATCCAGTATTCATACTTAGAGCTTGTGACTTGTATTTCGTCGGGTCTCGGGATTTGTATTGTTGAGTTGTAACGTTGTTTTTATACAGCTGTTAAGTTAATTATTCCGCATGTTGTTACGCTTATCTAATCTTATAGACTAGGTTCCGTCATGACGTCCTATGGAGGGAAATTGGAGGGTTGTGACAAGTTGGTATCAGAGCTCTAGGTTCATAGGTGTTACGAGTCAAAGCAGGTTTAGTAGAGTCTCGTGGATCGGTACGGAGATATTTGTACTTATCTTCGGGAGGCTATGGAACTGTTAGGAAAAACTTCACTTCTTTTATTTCTTATCGTGCGAATTTGTTGACCACAGGATTCTAAATTTCTGTCTTTCTATTCTTTCTTACAGATGGTGAGGACACGTACAGCTGGATCGGATGACTAGACAACCGCGCCCTCTGCTAGAGTTGCGAGAGGTTGGGGCCTGAGTAGAGGCTGAGGACATCCACGTGGTGCAATCAGAACACCTGCACGAGCTGCTACAGAGGAGCCACCAATAGCTCCAGTTGGAGAGCATGCACCTGAGACGCATGTTACTGCCCAAGCACTCCAGGAGACTCTCCCAGTTTCTGAGCATGTTCGGCACTTTAGTTCAGGTAGGGTTGATCCCACTTGCTCCTGCCACATCTCAGGCTGGGGGAGGAGCACAGACTACCGCCGCCAGTAACCTTGAGCAGTGGGTCTAGGTTGACCAGGTCCTAGAGGTCATACCAGCGCAGGCGGTCGCCCCAGTTCAGCCCGAGGTTAGGTAGCAGCTTCTGAGGTGGAGTAACTCAGGCTCGAGAGGTAAAAAAAAGTACCACCCTCCTACCTGCAGTGGTTTGGCGTCAGAGGATGCCCAGGATTTTCTTGGGAAGTGCCACCGTATCCTTCGTACTATGGGTATTGTAGAGTCTAGTGGGGTTATTTTCACTACGTTCCAGCTTAAGGGAGCGGTTTATCAGTGGTGGTGAGCGTATGAGTTGGGTAGTCCGGCCTAGGCAACTTCACTCACTTGGGCTCAGTTCTCAGATATATTCTTGACCAGAGTCTTAGAGATACATGACGCGCAGAGTTTGAGCAGTTGCTCCAGGGTTCTATGATCATATCGAAGTATGCAATATGGTTCAGTGATTTGTCCAGACATCCACCAGCCGTGGTTACTAGTGTTAGAGAGCGAGTCTGTCAATTTATCAAGGGGCTCGACCCTAGTATCAATGTAATGACCCGACCTGTCGTTTCGAGCATTTGTACTTCGCTCGGTAGTTTGAGGGCATGAGTAGATCCGTATGATGTGTTATCACTTACATGAAAATCGTCAGTTTTGGTTTTCAGGTTATTCGGAATCAATTTGGAAGGATGAATTTCATGATTTAAGCTTTAAGTTGGAAGAGTTGACCAAGTTTGACTTTTGCAAATTTGACCCAGGAATAGAGTTTTGATGGTTCCTTAGGTCTGGATGGTGATTTTGGACTCAGGTGTATGCTCGGATTTGCATTTGGATATTTCTAGAAGGATTCGGCACTAATTGGCAAAAGTTGGAAATTTGAAGGTTTGGAAAGTTCATAAGTTTGACCGAGAGTTGACTGTGTGGATATCGTGTTCGGATTATGGTTCGAGGAATTTGAGTAGCTTCGTTATGTCATTTGGGACTTGTGTGCAAAATTTGAGTTCATTTCGAGTTGATTTAATATGTTTCGGCGGAAGTTTTGGAAGTTTAAAATTCAAAGTTCATTTAAGTTTGATTTGAGGTGCGATTCGTCGTTTCGATATTGTTATGTGTGATTTGAGGTCTCGAGTAGGTTCGCATTATGTTATTGGACTAGTTGTTATATTCGGGCGGGGTCCCGAGTAGCTCAAAAAAGTTTCGGACAAAGTTTGGATTGTTTGGATCAATTTTTGGCTAAGGCAGCTAGAGGCAGGATCTGGTGTGATCGCACCTACGGTTGGTTTGTGCAGGTACGATGGTCGTAGAAGTGACAAAGGAGTCGCAGAAGCGAGGTGAGAGATAAGTGAGGAAGATTGCAAAGGCGGAATGATGAGCGCATCTACGCATCCGCAGAAGCGCAATTTGGGCCGTAGAAGCGGTGTGCAGCGCAGAAATGTGAGTCGTGTGTCGCACCTGCGTGTGCGCAGAAGCGGGGAAAGCTCCGCATGTTCAGAAGTCTGGTCTTTAGAGGGCTTCGCAGCCCGCAGAAGCGGAGGTTGCAGATGCGACAATGTGACTGCATATGCAGAAATGCTGGGCAGATTCTACACATATTGAGGGTTGGCCATTTTTATCACATATTGAGCTATAGACTTCGAAATTTGGAAATCTTTTAGGCGACTTTCACCACAAGGATTGGGGTGAGTGTTTTATACTCAGTTATGATTATATTTCGTGATTCTACCTTCGTTTTTGTTTATTGAATCATGAATTATAAAGAGAAACTGGGGGTTTTAGCCTAAAGTTTCATAGAGTGAGTTCTTGAGTTTTGAACACCGATTCGGAGTCGGAATTGGGTGAAACTAGTATGGTTGGACTCGTAATTGAATGGGTTGTCGGATTTTATAAGTTTCGTCGAGTTTCGAGGTGCGGGCATGGGTTGGACTTTTGGGTCGATTTTGGGCTTTTGATTAAAGATTCGATCTTTATCAATTGTGTTTGTTTCATTTGGTGTTAATTGATGTATTTGAGTTGCTTTTGGCTAGTTTTGATCCATTCGAAGGTTGGTACGCGCGAGATGGCATTTTTGGAGCAACCGCTTGGCTTGCTCGGTATTGGAATTGGCTTGTTCGAGGTAAGAAACACTTCTAAACTTGGTGTTGAGGGTATGAAACCCCGAATTACATGTTATCTGTTGGCTTTAAGGTGATGCACATACTAGGTGACGGGCGTGTGCGCGTGCACCGTATGAATTAAGTCTCGGTTATTTTTGTGGTACTGTGTAGTTACCTAATCTTATTTGTATAGATGAAATCTCTACGTGCTAGAGTAATCAAACAATGATTCATGTTAGAAATCATGTCTAGGCTATATGCTTATCCTGTTGGGACCCACGGAGGTCATTTCTGCTGTTGAGTTATTTGCTTACATTGCAATTACATACTCAGTCATATGGATTCATTTGCATATCATATCTCAGTTTCTGTCACCATTCATTGATACATCACATCATTATTTTGGGCTGATTTTCATGGCACTGTAAGGCCGAGAAACTGGAGAGATTGATGACTAAGTGAGGCCGAGGGCTTGATGGTGAGGATATTTATGGGATCGGGCTGCACACGGTAGCATGTTTTATTGATTTATGTCATGATTGGCTTGCTATAGCGCTTGGGCTAAAAGAGCCCCTCCAGAGTCTGTACACACCCCCAGTGAGCGCAGGTACCTACTGAGTGCGAGTGCCGAGCGC
Source organism: Nicotiana obtusifolia (assembly GCA_002018475.1). NCBI lineage: Eukaryota > Viridiplantae > Streptophyta > Magnoliopsida > Solanales > Solanaceae > Nicotiana > Nicotiana obtusifolia. The sequence continues at coordinate 266,745 of MCJB01052018.1, forward strand.
AAGTGTCGAGTGATTGGGAGGATTGAGTGACTGGGAGGACTGAGTGACTGAGAGGAATGAGTGAATTGATACTCTAAGAGTATGCATATGGTTTTATCACTGAGTTGCATCGCATTGACATGCACACTTGACATACAGGCATAGAGACGCATTTTCCTCATGATTTATGATATTACGTCATTCATGGCTTCACATAATTGACATGTAGGCATAGAGATGTATTTTCTTCATGGAATTTGAAAATGAAACATTTACTTGTTGAAAGATTTCGGGAAAAATCATAGTTTTACAAAACGTACTCATATTTTGGTGATTTCGATAAAAGATTTGGGTTTTCAATGATATACTTGAGAATCAGGCCTATTTTTTTGGAACTGTGAACGAGCTGAGCATTTTATCTCTGAGCTACTTCTTTTATTACTTCCATTATATTGTTATGAACTGTTGTTGGCTATTGGTGTTGGACCCCGACCTGTGTTCCAGCTAGTCACTACTTTTAACCTAAGGTTAGGTTTTTTTACTTCTTGAGTATATGAGGTCGGTTGTACTCATACTACACTTTTGTACCTTGCGTACAGATATTAGTTGCTGATGTTGTTGTGATCGACGGGGAGCTGGATTTGAAGTCGTACCTACGTTCTAGTAGTAGTTGCCTCTTGTTCATGGTAGCCTTAGATTTATGAAAATTTGTTTATGTACATTTCGAGTAGATGATGCATTTATTTCAAACTAGCTTTGTAAATTCTAATCTTAGAAGCTCATGATTTGTATTACCAGTCCTTGGGAATTTTTGTTTTTATAAAAGGGTGTATTATCATTTCTTTTCTTAATTAATCTCATTAAATTGGATAGTTGTTAATTGCCTTACCTGACGGGTTGGGTTAGGTACCATCACGACTAGATGGATTTTGGCTCGTGACAATCAGATTTAGCATGGCGGGGAGCTAGAGATGGACATCGCATACCAGCAGGTAGTGGAGATCGCTAGGAGATTGCAGAGTATGTGGGCCTTGGAGAGAGAGGAGAAGGAGGCCAAGAGGCCTCGAGATTCTGGCACATACAGTGGTGCCCGTGCCCCAGTTGCAGCCCGTCATGATAGGGGCTACGTAAGCCCGCCCTATTCATTCAGCACTTCCAGCTTCCAGCGGTATTCTGGAAACTCCTAGGCCCCAGGTTTCCCATTATGCACTGCCATTGTCTAGTGCGCCTCCTGCAAAAAGTGGTCAGTCCCGCCGATCAGGCTCGAGCTAGTCACAGCAGCCAGGTCCTCCGGGAGCTTGTTTTGTGTGTGGTGACACTCATTATATGATGAGGAAATCCCCCAGACTCAGGAGGGTGCACCTCCACAGACTACTCAGGCTCAGCGTATTCCATCGGGTTCTCAGGCTATGGTTACCGCACCAGTTGCCACTCTAGCTGCACAACTAGCTAGAGGTGGAGGTCGAGCAGGTAGAGGTCGCTCTAGAAAGGGGAGGCTAACCCAGATTTTATGCTCTTCCTGCTAGGACAGAGGTACTTGCATCCGACTCAGTTATCATATGTATTGTTCTGATTTGTCATAGGGATGCATCAATCTTATTTGATCCAGGCTCCACTTATTCCTACGTCACATTTTACTTTGCTCCATATTTGGCTGTATCTCGTGATTCTTTCTGTTCTCATGTCTATGTGTCCACACCTGTGGGAGATTCTCTTGTTGTTTTTCAGTTGTTCTTAGTGGTTTTGAGACCAAAGTCGATCTGTTATTGCTCAGTATGGTAGATTTTGATGTTAGTGTGGGCATGGACTGATTGTCTCCCTATCATGCTATTCTTGACTGTCACGCCAAGACTGTGACGTTGGCTATGCTAGGTTTGCCACGGTTAGAGTGGAGATGTAGTTTAGATTATGTTCCTAGTATGGTTATCTCATTTCTAAAATCTCAGCGGATGGTTGAGAAGGGATGTGAGACGTACCTAGCATATGTGAGAGATGTCAGTGTTGATACTCTTACCGTTGAGTCAATTCCGGTAGTGAGCGATTATCCAGATGTATTCCCGGCGAATCTTCGGGGCATGCCGCCTGACAGGGATATTGATTTTGGTATTGGTTTGTTACCGAGCACTCAGCCCATTTCTATTCCTCCATATCATATGGCTCCACCAGAGTTGAAGGAGTTAAAGGAGCAGTTGCAGGAGTTTCTTGATAAGGGTTTCATTCGGCCCAATGTATCACCTTGGGGCGCTCCAATCTTGTTTGTAAAGAATAAGGATGGTTCTATGCGCATGTGCATTAATTATCGCCAGTTGAACAAGGTTATAGTGAAGAACATATATCCATTGCCACGTATTGACGACCTATTTGATCAGCTACAGGGGCCAGAGTGTTCTCCAAGATTGATTTGCGTTCAGGCTATTATCAATTGAAGATTCGGGAGCCAGATATCCCGAAGACTGCCTTCAGGACTCGGTATGGTCATTACGAGTTCTTTGTGATGTCATTTGGGCTGACCAACGCCCCAGCAGCATTCATGCAATTGATGAACAGTGTATTCAAGCCTTATTTAGACTCATTCGTCATTGTTTATTGATGACATTCTGGTGTACTCCTGGAGCTGGGAGAGTCATCAATAGCACCTGAGATCCGTGCTCCAGACCTTGAGAGAAAAGAAGTTATATGCAAAATTTTCACAGTGTGAATTTTGGCTTGATTTGGTAGCCTTTTTGGGTCATGTAGTGTCGAGTGAGGGGATCAAGGTAGAACCGAAGTAGATTGAAACATTGCAGAGTTGGCCCAGACCGTCTTTAGCTACTGAGATCCGGAGTTTTCTTAGTTTGGCAGGGTTTTACCGTCGATTTGTAGAGGGTTTCTCATCTATTGCTGCACTTATGGCCAGATTGACCCAGAAAGGTGCTCCGCTCAAGTGGACTGAGGAGTCTGAGGAGAGCTTCCAAAAACTCAAGATAGCTTTGACTACAGCCCCTGTGTTGGTGTTGCCTTCGGGTTTGGGGTCTTATACTATGTAATGTGATGCATCGTGTATTGGTCTCGATGCGGTATTGATGCAGGACGGTAGGGTGATTGCCTACACGTATAGACAACTAAAGGTGCATGAGAAGAACTATCATGTCCACGACCTTGAGTTAGTAGCCATTCATGCCTTGAAGATTTGGCGGCACTATTTGTACGGTGTCACTTGTGAGTCTACACCGACCACCAGAGTCTACAGCATCTGTTCAAACAGAAGGATCTCAACTTGCGGTAATGGAGGTTTTTAGAGTTGCTTAAGGACTATGATATCACCATTCTATATCATCTAGGGAAGGCTAATATGGTGGCCGATGCCTTGAGTCGCAAGGCGGAGAGCTTGGGCAGTTTAGCATATCTACCGATAGCAGAGAGGCCATTAGCCTTGGATGTTCAGACCTTGGCCAACCAGTTTGTTAGATTGGATGTTTCGGAGCTGAGACGAGTTTGGGCTTTTCTGGTTTCTCGGTCTTCTCTTTATTATCGTATCAGAGAGAGTTAGTATGACAACCCCCATCTGCTTGTCCTAAAGGATACGATTCACTATTGGGCATGAAGGTGTGTTACGGATGCAGGGCAGGCTATGTGTGCCCAATGTAGATGGATTGTATGAGTTGATTCTCCAGGAAGCTCATAGTTCTCAGTACTCCATCCATCCGGGTGCCGCCAAGATGTATCAGGACTTGAGGCAGCATTATTGCTGGAGGCGGATTAAGAATGACATAGTGGAATATGTAGCTTGGTGCCTAAACTGTCAACAGGCGAAGTATGAGCATCATCGGCTAGGTGTATTGCTTCAGAGGCTAGAGATTCCAGAGTGATAATGGGAGCGGATCACTATGGATTTTGTTGTTAGGATCCCACATACTCGGAGGAAGTTCGATGTAGTATGGGTGATTGTGGATAGGTTGACCAAGTTGGCTCATTTCATTCCAGTGGTGACTACTTATTTTAGTTGGCTCAGGTTTATATTAGCGAGATTGTCAGGCTTCATGGCGTGCCCGTATCTATCATCTCTGACCAGGGTACGCAATTTACATCGCGGTTCTGGAGGGCCGTACATCATGAGTTAGGCACGCAGGTGAAGTTGAGTACAACATTTCACCCTCAGACGGACAGACAGTCCGAGTGCACTATTCAGATATTGGAGGATATGCTTCGTGCGTGTGTGATGGAGTTTGGGGGTTCTTGTGATCAATTCTTGCCGCTTGCGGAGTTTTCCTACAACAACAGCTACCAGTCGAGCATTCAGATGGCCTCGTATGAGGCCTTGCATTTGAGGTGGTGTCGGTCTTCGGTGGGTTGGTTTGAGCCAGGTGAGGCTAGGCTATTGGGCACAGACTTAGATCAGGATGCTTTGGAAAAGGTTAAATTGATTTAAGATCAGCTTCGCACAAGCCAGTCTAGATAGAAGATTTATGTGGTTCGGAAGGTTCACGACGTTGACTTCATGGTTGGGGAGCCAGTCTTGCTCCAGGTTGCGCCCATGAAGGGTGTTATTCGGGAAGAGGGGCAAGCTGAGCCTTAGGTATATCGGACCTTTTGAGATTCTTGAGAGGATTAGAGAGGTGGCCTACAGGCTTGCACTACAACCCAATGTAGTTGTAGTTCATCTAGTATTCCATGTTTCTATGCTTCGGAAGTATCACAGCGATCCGTCTCATGTGTTAGACTTCAACTCAGTCCGGTTGACAAGGATCTGTATTCTGTTGAGGAGTCGGTGGCCATTTTGGACAGGCAGGTTTGAAAGTTGAGGTCGAAGAATATTGCTTCAGTGAAGGTTCAGTGGAGGGGCCAACCAGTCGAAGAGGCGGCTTGAGAGACCAAGCATGATATGCGTAGCCGTTATCCTCATCTTTTCACCACTTCAGGAAGAGGCCGAACGTTCGTTTTAACAGGGGGAGGATGTAACAACCCTGTCGGTCATTTTGAGTATTTTGGCCTCGATCCCCTAATTTATGCTTTCTCTATGTTATATTGTGGTTATGTAACGTGCCGAGGTGTTTGGATTAGCTTTCGGGTGAGTTTCGGAGTAAAATAGGACACATAGTCCCTAAGTTGGAAATTTAAGTCGTAGGAGTTGACCGTAGCTTGACTTGTGTGAAGATGACCCCGGAATGGAGTTCCGATGGTTCTAATAGCTCCGTATGGTGATTTTTGTCTTAGGAGCCTGTCTGGATGTTGATTTGGAGGTCTGTAGCTCGCTTCGGCGTGATTTGGCGAAAGTTGGAAACTGGAAGATTTTTGAAAGTTTGACCGGGAGTTGATTTTATTGATATCAGGGTCAGATCCTGATTCCGGAAGTTGCAACAGGCCCGTAATGTAAATTACGACTTGTGTTCGAATTGTCATAGTTTGATTTGGTATGAATTGGCATCGAGTTTCGGAATTTGGAAATTCATAGTTCATAGGCTTGAATTTGAGTTGCGATTCATAGAATTTACGTTATTTGATGTAATTTTAGGCCTCAAGTAGGTCCGTTATGTGTTTTGCAACTTGTTTCTATATTCGGACGGCGTCCCGGAGGCCCCGGATGTGAATTGGATGGAAATTGGATCATTGTTAGACTTAGTGTCTTGCAAAAGTGTTTTTGTTCTAGTGTCATAGCACCTGCGGAGGGTCTGGCCGTAGGTGCAGACACGCAAGTACGCCATGGTCATCGCAGAAGCGGAGGAGCACATCCCAGGCCTGAGTTCGCAGGTGATGACTGGGCGCAGATGCGCTTCCGCAGGCCCGGCCCTTTTCTCCACTTCTGCGGTCTCCTTCTCCGCAGAAGTGGGCTCGCAGGTGCGAGCCATGGTCCGCAGAAGCGGAACCCCTGGACTTAAGTGGAATCCGCACCTACGATGGTTTTTCCGCTGGTGAGGCGTCGCAGAAGCGGCACGAAGGCCGCTGATGCGAGGATCACTGGGCAGAAATATGAAATTCGAGGGTTTTGATTCATGATTCATTTTGGACATAGGGAGCTCGGTGGGAGGCGATTTCTCGAGGGTTTTTCAGAGAGAACTTTGGAGTAAGAAATTCTAACTCATTTTTGATTAATTTAAATGAATCTATTGATAATTTCTTCACTTAATTAGTACTTTGGAGTTGGAAATTGGGGGGAAATGGCAAAAACTCCTTAGGCTAAATTTTTGAGTTTTGAAAGGCGAATTGAGGTCGAATTTGGGTAATTTCTTGTATGGGTGGACTCGATATCGAATGGTGTTCGGATTTTATAATTTTGGTCGGATTCCGAGATGCGGACCTGGGTTGACTTTTTGGGTCGAATTTTCAGTTCTTTACAAAGATCGTAATTTCATTGTTTGAATTAGTTTCCTATAGTTATATTTATAGTATAAGAATATTTTGGTTAGATTCGAGCAGTTCGGAGTTGGAAATTCAAGGGAAAGGCCTTTTAGTGGATTGATTTAGCGTGGTTTGAGGTAAGTGGCTTGCCTAACATTGTGGGGTGGAATTTCCCCTTAGGATTGGTATTGCTTGTGATAACTGTGATATGTAAGAGCCGTGTACGCAAGGCGACGAGTGTGTACATGGGATAATGTGGAAATTTCCGATTTTTAGCTATGTAGATCCCATTCATGCTTTAATTGAGTTACTTTAACATGTTATATTCATCATATTTAGTCTAATTTCACGTGTCTACTTGTCTTATCTCTTACTTGCTAATTGCTATACATGTTAAGTTGAAATTCTTGTTTCCTTATGTCGTATTCATTATTTAACTGTTGAATTCTTACTTGAAATTGCTATTTCTTGGAATATCTTGTTGTGGAAATTGGTATTGAGTTGCAAAGGCCGTGATTCCTATTGAGACAAAATGTTCAGTTGTGAAATATCATTCCATTGAGTTATTCTTCCGATTATTATTGTTGAAACTTTGTGTACATTATGGTTGAGTCGTGGGCTCCTTATTGTGAAATTCTGTTATTGTTTGGTTTCTCTAGCAAATTGTGATATTGGGCACTTGAGGTGCGAGTTCTGATATTGATACGCATACGGTGGTATAAGGTCTGGTGTTGAAACGTACGCGGTGAGATAAGGTGGGCTTTATACGCGTGGCTAGTAGGGGAACTACTAGAAGCCATGCGGTGTGATAAGGTGGGCTAAAACGCAAGATGCTATTTCGGAAAAACTGATTTCTAAAACTAAATGTAAAGGCTCCCGTCGTGATATAATGAAGGATTGTGACTTTTTTTGTTATTTGAGACTACTAGGCGGTACCTCGGTAGTGACTCTTGTTGACATTTTCCCTTTTTACTTGTCTTTGATCGTTGTTTCCTTAGCATACTATTAATTGTATTTCTCCCTATTACATTATTTACTTAGTTCTGTGTTGCTAATCTTGTTATATTATTCGTTGTTTCAATTTCATTACTATCTTTATTACACTGCCTACATTTGCTCAGTCTTTTATTATTTCCAGTAGGGCCCTGACCTCGTCACTACTCTACCGAGGTTAGGCTTGGCACTTACTGGGTATCATTGTGGTGTACTCATGCTACTCTTCTGCACATATTTTAGTGCATATCCAGGTACTTCTTACCTGCTCAGGCATTAGTTGAGATTCTACTGCGGAGACTTCAAGGTATACCTATCGGCGTCTGCAGGCCTCGTAGTCCCCCTCTCTCTAGATCTGTTATTTCATTATCCTCTATGTATAGACATAATGTATAGGATTATCCAGTATTCATACTTAGAGCTTGTGATTTGTATTTCGCCGGGTCTCGGGATTTGTATATGCTGAGTTGTAACGTTATTTTTATACAGTTGTTGAGTTTGAGACTTATATCTATTGTTATTTCAATTATTTCGCATGTTGTTAGGCTTACCTAGTCTCAAAGACTAGGTGCATTCACGACGTCCTATGGAGGGAAATTGGAGTCGTGACACTCCTCTCTCGATTAAATCTAAATCTTGCAAATAAACTAATGTGAAGTACGGTGAAACTTGCAAGAATCTATTGGTAGGAATGATCTAAGAGAAACTTCTCACGAATATTTTTCAATCTTAATTTAAACGGTAACTCAAAAAGCTCTCTCGATTACTTCAAAGAATCACCAAAATAAACTAAGGCATATGCAGCAATGATATTCTATAAGATGTTCCTCATTCGATTGAACACTACAAAGAATAAAATCACAACTCTATTAAAGCTCCTCCAACAAATTCAAATAACTAAACAGTAATCAAATCCATAAACAACAACCAAATCGCCAAATCATGTCAAACCCTAAGTTAAACTACTCCATAGGTATGGAGAAAGCCATCACAAATAAGTTTAAGAACATAGTAAACATTACTCCAACATTACAATCCAAACTCGCGTATTGAATTGATGGAAGGATGATGGAATCCTGTGTCTTGAAGCCTCCAATGCTCTCCAATGGTTCCCTAGGTATTTATACCATATAGGAACGGGGGCGGACGAAACTATCCTTTCCAAGCCGAAGTGGGAAAATTAGACCGCCAAAATACACCAATGCTCGCGCCCCCCGTCGCACTAGTGTAAATTTTCAGAGAGCAGATTTTTTGTCAAACGAGACTCCAAGACAGCAAACTAAATCATAGATACGAAAGTTTCCCTACAAAGGGGCTGGCTTCAAACACCCATAAGAGACGGCTTGCCAAGCTACACAAACAGATAATTTGTTTATAGTCGCAAAAGTTTTCCTACAAAGGGGCTGGCTTAAACAACCCATAAGGGATGGTTTGCCAAGCTACACAACTCAGAAAACTTTTATACTATAACCAACGTTAGCTGTTTATAACTCAGAAAACTTTCATACTACAATAAGGTAACTTTCAAAGAGTATTCTTACTTTATTTTCATACATGGACCGGCCTTTCCATCCATTCAAAAGAAAGAACAAGAGGGAAATTTAGAAAGCACTCATATGTAATATAACATAATAGATTTTCAAAGGTTACAAGATGATTCTACAACTACTATCAGGCCTCCTTAATATAGGACTAGGAGGTTATTATAAGACAAACTTTCCGGATAAAATAAACCTATGTTACATGGCAAACTTATCTACAAGCGGGTCCCTCTTGGCATGTGAAGGACTTTAGGCAAAACAACTAAAAACACCTAAAAACAAGTGAACGGGGTGAAATATACATGGTGTAGCATGTGAAAGTATGAGGGAGCATGTGACGCCATGTGAAAGTATTGTATTGCATGTGACGAAGCATGTGAGGGCATGTGGAAGCATGTGAAAACAAGTTGAAATGGGGCCCGGATAGTATGGAAAGATGTAGAAATTTGTCTTGGCATGGGTAGGATATTTTTGAGGGTTTTTTGGTAGGTAATGTAAGATTATAGTGGGATTAGCAGGGATTAAGATAATTATCCTTCATTGATTCTAGGGTTGTCTTCTAGGCATCTTTTCAAAGACCTTGTGGAGTAACGCCTGGAACTTGACGGTTCTTCCCCATTGTGTTCTTTCTCCTTTGGATTGAGGAATGTAATCGGCAACCTTAATCTGGAAATGTCATAAGTAATCTTTTCTCGGATGACTTCATATGGTGTTTGATATTTGTTTGCTGCTTCCCGGACTCTTTCCCAGTGAGGATGAGTGTTGGTATAATTCTAGATTGCCCAATCTTTTGGCCATATCTCTCCGGGGATGCACCTATTTTGCTGAAAAAGGATTCTTTGTGCCTCGCTATATTCTTCCTCCATTGATAAAATGGACACGGGAATTTCCACCAGAATGATGCCTCTGCTTGCGCCTGGACTTTTCCATTAATGATCTTCACTGGCCTATGGAACATGAATATCTTTGCTGCGTAGGAATCGCTGAAACATTTCTTCCAATATCTTCTAGGCTTGAACCATAGTAAAAATACTCTAAGGGCTGGTGCAATGTTATCAAAATCCTTGAAGACGTTGCATTTTAATTCCATGAAAATATAATACTGATGGCATAGGTACCAGAAAAACAATAGTAATTCTTGTGGAAAATCTTTGGCTTGAGCTATGAATATATGGCAGAACAGATATTCTGGATTGACACCATAAGGCTTGAGAATGGATCCTCCATATTGCCGGAAAACTTGGAGCTCACAATAAGTTCTTCTTTCCATAACAATTGACGGATCAAAGGGATCCATGAGGTTGAACAACTCCGGTGGATGATCTGTTGGCTTTAATGAACTTGTTCCTAGTACATTTGAAAGCATAAAGATGTGGCTAATTGGCTTTTGCTTTGACTTTAGTTTTGCTGGGAAAAATCTTTTTGAAAATTCTTCCGGTCGAGACAGAAAATCTGCGAGAATATTATCCTTTCCTTTCAGGTGCTTGACTTGATACTTGTATGCAGAGAACCATTGAGCCCATCTGAGAATCTGAGGATTGAGAATAATTTTTAAATTTATCTATATCATCTTTGGGAAGTCCTTCATATCCATCTCTATTAGAAATTTTAAATGGATAAGGAAGAAATTGAATTTCTTGATTCCATTCTTTACTGCAAGAATTTCCTTGAAAGTAGAGTGATAATGTTGCTCGGCATCTTTAAACTTTTCACTAGCGCATCCGCATATTTTCCTCTGGCCATTTTTTTCTTCAAATAGAACAGCACTCCAATATTCATGGCTGGCATTAGTTTACAGTATCTTCTTTCCATCTGAAGGGATGTAGAGAAACTTGACATTTTTTGGTATCTCCTTTATTTTTCGGACTGCTTCATCCTGTTTCTCTCCCCATGATGGAGCATTTTTCTTAAGCATTTCTGTGAGCGGTAAAATGTATGTAGAGATATTTGGGATGAAATCTCTTACATAATTTATTACACCCAAGAATTGTTGGATCTGCTTTGTTGTGAGGTTGGTATCCGAAAATTTAAGTAATTCTTGGCATATATGTGGTCCTGGACTGTATTCACCTTGGGCAAAATGCATTCCGAGAAAATCAATCTCCTTTTGAACAAGAACCATCTTTGTTGCTGAGAGCATGATTCCGTACTGTGTTACTAATGCCTCAAATTGACAAAGCAAGTTGACATGTTCTTCCAATGTATCACTAAATAATAGGATGTCATCAATGTAAACTAAGGAGGTATGCAGGATGGGTTGGAAGATTTTTATCATGGATTTTTGGAACAAGGAGGGTGCAGTTTTCAACCCGAAGGGCATGACTTTCCACTGGAAGTGATGATCGGGGATGCAAAATCCCGTTTTGGGTCGTTCTTCAGGATAGATTCCCAATTGCCAAAATCCAAATTTTAAATCAAACTTGGAAAAATATTTGGCCTTGGCTAAATGGGAGAAAAGAGTGAATTTATTTGGGATGGGAATTTATCATCTTGGAGGAAATGGTTAAGTGGCTGGTAATTAATAACTAACCTGAGTTTTACTCTTGTCTGCTCAGCTCTTATGTTGACATAAAATGCTTCGCATGCCCATTGTGAATCCGACGGCTCTATCAGATCAAATTCCAAAAGTTCTTCGCATTCTTTCTTTGTGGTTTTTCCATAATGGGCTTTTCCCTTTCTTCATGAAATCCTTATGGGATTCAGCATATGAATGTTCAATGAGATTTTGCTCAATCTCTTTGATTTGTTCGTCATTGGTGATTTGGAATAACCTTGGAATCTTAGACTAAGGTCTGAACTGCTTTTTAAAAGCTATCTCGTTATCCTTGATCTGGAGTTGATCTCTAAGTTGTCTGTAAATATCGAATAATAAGATCTTTTCCTAGCACATCAGACCCTAGTAGCTTGGTTATGTTCTTCAATGCTGGAAAGAACTCAATTGTGACCGGGTGCTTTGTAATGACAGTTGTGGTTAAGATTGCATTTGATGCAGTGTTGAAATCCTTAAAATGCGGCACCCATTGATCTTCAGGGAGAACAGCAGGATTTATGAGTGAGGAAGCAGCTCCAGTGTCGATGAAAGCAATAACTCGAGCTGGTTTATCCCATTTGGATGAATAGACTTTGAGTTCTACTTGAGGAACGACTGCGAGAGTTGATCTCCTCTCGGGCTTCGATCACTGGTTCTGAAATTTGGTACTGATCATTGCCTTGATCTTCATAGATATCAAGAGAGAATAAAGTTTCTTCGTTAGGTTCATCATCCACAGAGAATATGGATTCAAGGTCCTCCTCCTTTCCAAGACGTATGCCATTGTAAACTTCTATCTCTTCAAGGAGTTTGACAGATCTTCTTGATTGGGGACAATTTTTTTGCGAAATGTCCAATCTTATGGCAAATAAAGTACATGTCCTTTTTGTGAAAATTTCCTGGCCTTCTGTGTCTGAAATATTTTGTGCGTCTCTTGGATCTTGATTTTCCATATGGAATTCTTGGCCATCTGAACCTCCTGAATTCTTTTCGTCGTCTAGACGTGTGGCAGGAACATCCTGATCCGGTGATTAGATCAGATTTGCGCATGCTTTGTCAAGCGCTGGATTGTGCTGAATAATTTGCTTTAGGGCTGAGCGCTTTGTACAAATGTCATCCAATACGACGAAAATAGCTTGCCTGATGTAACCAATTTGTGGGATTGTTATGGACTGAAACTTTTCTTCAATGATGGTCATGGTTCGGCTTGCCAACAGCTTTGGAAGGGAAGAGACAAAAGCTTGCTTCAGATTGATGTCTCCGCCGATTTCAAAGTATATCTTTGCCATCTTTTGAAAATGCCTGTCAATGTCATTTCTGTCGAATGATACACACTTCATCTCGAAGAGTTGTCTTCGCATTTTCTCCTGTCTTTGGCCAGTATCTCCGCAGAAAACTTTATGTAGGATCCTGATGTTGAAGGCAAAATCTTGGGAAGTAAGAAAAGTATTTTTGTCTTGAATTCCAAGTGAGTTCCACCAATCTCTGAGGATTCCTGAGAACCGTGAAGTGAGTTCTGACAGGATGATATACTTTTCTCGTTCTACCAAATTTTTGGTCACCATCCAAGTATAGAAGTCTTGGATCCTTTGAGGCCATTTCGAAACCTTGACGTCATCTAAGGTGAAAGTGTTGAAGCCAGTTCCAACTGGTTTGGACGCCATGGGCTCATATCTTCTTTCTGGGATTGGCTCATCTGTCATGCCTTCTTGTTCCTCATCTACTTACTTCTGGGTCTTTTGGCTGGTTTACAAATATTGGGGGATTGTTATCTTCGGAAGAGTTCGTTGTGGATTTGTTGCTTGATTGAGAGCTATCTTCCATTAATTCATTGTCTGATGAATTCAGAGATTCCGAGCATGGAGTATCTTCTTCTGATATGTATCTTGGCTAGGAGACATAGAGGTCTGGAGCCTTCTGGTCAGAAATCATCAGATTTTTGGGGTTGGACCCTTTTGAACTTTCTCCTTGGTCTCGCCTTTTCTTGGTTTGTTTCTGTGCTGCAACGGCATCTTTCCTTTCCCAAACCATTTTTGCGATATCAAAATCATGTTCTTCTTTTAAGGGTTGGGTGAAAGAGATTGGATTTTGTGAGGTAGATGGATAAGTAGAAAAGGTGTAGTTTAATTTAGGTGGGGAATATGCTTGTGGAGACATAGGGAAGAAAGTAGGTTTTGAAGGGAAAACTGGGATTGTTTGCGGCTTAAAGTGGTCATTTCTCAAAAGTTAAATCTGTTCTTTGATGGAAATCGTCTCCTTTTGTTGTTGTTGGAAGAATTGGAAAAGTGAAGTTCCTGGCGGACAAATCTCGTATTGTAAATTTGCCAACCTTAGTTCCAAGGCTTTGATTAGTCCGCCATGGTGAGACGATTTTGCTCCATCTTTTCCTCAATTGTTTCCACTTTGCTCATCATTTTGTTTTGTGTATGGGCCACGTTCTTTATGGTGTTGCCAATGTTGTTTAATACCTTATTTTGGCAAATGGAGTTTTCTAATTGTCAGTTCATTGTTGCTTCGATGTCACTTGTTGGGGGTTTTTCTCCAGTAGGTAGCACTATATTTTTCTTGGGAATTTTTGGAGCATGGCTTATACCCTCCTATTCAAAAGGTTGAAGTGAAGGAAAGTCTTGGGTATGACTGGAGCTTGAAGGACTTAGCATGAATATCTGTGGTTGTGGGGATTTGTGATTTTTTGAATTGGTGAAGTTTTAGGTTCAGGTGGCCTTTTGGATTGTGGGGTATGGGCTGATGGTGATTTGGGTTTGGGTGTGGTTTCACTATCCTCCCAACTGGGAGTGAATTTTTCTGGTAATTTTGGCCATTCCTGGGTTTGTAACTGACAAGAAATTTATATTTACCTGGACGGCTTAATGAGCCAAATGAAGGATCTTTATTTTCATATTTGGCTCGAAATTGTTTTTCAGTGGTTTTCCCCTTTTTCTTGGATTTTGGATTGGTTTCGTGGGGGCCGAACCTTTCCCAATGACGCTGGTGGTGTTCATCATATTCTCCAATTGGATCTTCCAGACTTGGCTCCCGACCTCCGAACGTGATCCCCGCTTAATTTCTTGCGCTTTTACTAAGACTTCAAAGGTCCAACTTGTTTAATTTAGCTCCACATTATCTTAACAGCTCGGAATCACTTCTTGCAAGGCATAAAACACATAATGAGTGCAATTCACTATCATTTAAGCTCAAACACAAGTAAAATGCAGTAATTAGGGTGCAAACTATGACTAAAACACGGGTTCCTAGCCTACCATCAATACCCCACACTTATACCATTGCTCTTCCTCGAGCAATCAAGATACACTTCACATAGAGACGACCTTTTTATCAGACAACTTCCCTAACGCATCATGCCAAGAATATTTAAATCAGACTAAGCACCCTATCATAACATCCTAGCCTCAAGACTCGACTCACAGGCAACAAATACTTTTCAAAAATCTGCTCACTTACTCTAACACAGAGGCCAAAGACATTACCTTTCCTTCGCAAATCATATGCCCTCACACCAAAGATAGAGAGTAGTTTCACACACAATAAAATTCAAGAACAAATAGGAACTCAAGATAGAAAGAATTCACTCACTCTCAGAAATAAAATTCATGCGCCACAGAAAACGTACCATAGGCTTGCCCGTAGTGTAGTACTCTACTAATTCGAGCTCATTTAGTCAAAAATCAAGTAGAACTTTAATTGGTTGTAATTTAAGCTACAGGACGGGTAGGATAGATTTGAATATAGTGACTACACGTCCCTGAGCACTTTAATACATATACATTAGCGATCTAAGCCCCACACTTATTTTGAACCAAATCCCATATTTTTAAGCACAAACAATACGAGAACTACCACTAGCAAGGAATCAATAAAAAAGTTTTTCCTATTCTAAGTTCTAATTTTTTTTCTTTTCAAGCAAACTCATTTTTTTTTCAATTCTCTACAAGTGGCTCTCAAGATATTTTTTAAACAATGCACCTTTCTCCTTTTTTGATAGTTCCACTCAGAAACTCGGCCATTCCTCACTTAGCTTTTACAAGCTCAAAACAAAATTTAGTGATCAAGAGGGGTAGAAGGTTCAAACAGGTAGTCAATTCAATAAAATGGATCAGGCTTGTAGTGTGGTTGCCAAAGAAGTAGGATTACAGGCTCCAAGGGCTACTAGGATTCACAACAGTTAGGCGGGCCATAAACATATAATTAGCTCAAAAAAGAAATGCCTATATCACTTCCCATACTGAACAAAATTACTATTTCGCTTTGCAAACACACAGGGCAAGTTCTAAACATCAAATGACATGCACAGAATATCCACAAAATCTCTCACACACATTGGCACATAACTCACTTAGGATCGGATCTATCCCGACTCTCTAGTCAAATCAATTAAGCAACATTAAAATCAACCAAATTAAGGCACT
The DNA here is from genome assembly GCA_002018475.1 of Nicotiana obtusifolia. Classification (NCBI taxonomy): domain Eukaryota; kingdom Viridiplantae; phylum Streptophyta; class Magnoliopsida; order Solanales; family Solanaceae; genus Nicotiana; species Nicotiana obtusifolia. The sequence continues at coordinate 282,530 of MCJB01052018.1, forward strand.
TATACATGAGTCAAGAACTGAGCTAAGGCGTCACAACTAAGGCACTCACTACTCTCAAGGCATAACAAAGTCAAGAAAAGTCATCTCTATTTAATGCCCTAGCACAGGACTTCACTATTCCTAATAAAAGAAAAACTAACTACACCCGGTTCAAGAAAAATCCTTGTAAAAGAACCACGGTACAAAGAAAAAGCAAGGGGGAATTGTTAAACTACCTAAGAAAAATAAAATATTTTTTCTTCGACTTTGATCCCTAAAGAAGACAGTCGAGGAAATCCATCATCGGGAAAAGTTAATCTTTTTTCAAACAAAACACAAGAAAAAAAACATACATGTACATATTTACATCCCTCATCCCATACTTTAAATTGTGGCATGTCCCCATGACACATAAATAAAAAGCAAGAGGTAAAGGAAACTCTCCTGATTCATCTAGTCGGGGTCTAAATCAAAGTCGGGATCTCCTTTGTATGCCCGACCTAATGCACACATCCATGCTGAGAGCTTCATTTCTACCTTCTTTGGGTACATCCCACACTTATCAGTTTTGCTCTCTCCAAGTTGCTCCTTTAGGGCCCCCCTTGCTCTTTCCATCTTGAAGATCATCCTTTCTTCCCCCACTCTGAGCATGAGGTGCCTTGCTTAAATGTCTAGAATCACTCTGCCAGTAGCCAAGAAGGTTCTTTCTAAAATCAGAGGGACTTCTCTATTCTCTTCCATGTTCACCACGATGAAGTCCACAGGGAACACAAATTTATCCACCTGAACTAGCACATCTTCCACTATTCCTTCAGGTATGATTTTGGTCTGATCCGCCAGCTGTAAGGACACAGGTATCAATCAAATTTCTCCAATTTCTCCCTTCAATTTCCTGTAAATAGACAAAGGCATAAGGTTAATGAAAGCACCTGAATCACAAAAAGATTTTTCAAATTTAGTACTTCCAAAAGAGCAAGGTATAGTAAAACTCCTTGAATCTCCACACTTCTGATGGAGCTTATTTTGCAGAATAGCACTACAATGCTCTGTGAGCTTGACTACCGATGTATCCTCTACTTTTCGCTTGTTGGACAATATCTCCTTAAGAACTTGGCATATGTTGGCATTTGTGAAAGCACCTCTATGAAAGGTACATTAACATGCACCTGCTTGAGCACTTCTAGAAAACGCCTAAATTGTTTGTCCAACTTCTGTCTTCTTTGTTTCTGAGGGAAAGGTAGAGCAGGCATATATTTACTCTCTTCTATCTCATCATTACTTCTTTGTTTGTCTTTCTTCTTCTTTGTTGGAACTTCAGATTTGTTCTTCTTCTTCAGACCATCCTCTTGCTCTGCCCTCAATTCATTCCTATGATGCTCATCACTTTTTTGCTCTCCTTCATTCTTGACTTTATTTCCCGTCAACTTATTATTTTCTGCTACCAACATATCTTGCAAAACTTTGCCATTCCTTAAAGACACTACTTTTATTGTTTCCTTTGGATTTCTTTCGGTGTCTGCAGGGAGGGTTCCTGGAGATCTCTCGGATAACAGACTAGCAATCTGCCTCACTTGCCTTTCTAAGTTTCAAATAGCTGCACGATGAGTTTTAAATCTCTCATCTGTCTTAATAATAAAAGCCTTCATTAGATCTTTCATACTAGACTAATTAGAATGTGGAGGCTGGTAGCTGATTCTGAAATCCAGGAGCTCCTTGTCCCTAGAGTCTCGAATTATTCTACTGCCATGAGTTCAGACTACCACTTGGTGAACTCCAAGAAAAGCCCGGGTGCCTCTGTCTTATTACCACTCTGGTAGTTGCCTCTGTCAAAACTTCCCACAGCATTTACCACTTCATCTGCAACTGAGACCTGACACTCATGCATTAGATGACCCATTCCACACAAATCACAAATCGTGGATGACTGGCTCTAGACCTTGGCTAAGGTTAAATTTCTTATCTCTCTAGCCATGGTGTCTAGCCTTGCACTGATGTGTTAGAATCCACTTGATGTACCCCAGCCTTTTTCCTTCTCTCGTTATCATTTGCAGGCTATTGATTTGCATCTTCAGATAATTAATTTATAATTGCAACAATCTCCTCTGGAGTTTTCTTCATAAGAGGACCTCCAACTGTGTTGTTTCGCGTCCTCATGCTAGAGGGTGTCAGCCCATCCCAGAAATCTTGGAGTTGCATCCACAAGTCTATTCCATAATGCTGACATCTTCTCACAATATCCTTAAATCTTTCCCATGCTTCAAACAACATTTCTGTATCTTTCTGCTTGAAGTTGTGGATATCTCTTTGAATTCCCTGTTTTTGCAGCTGAAAAATATTTTTCAAGGAATTGCTTTGTCATGTCTTCCCAAGTTTGAATTGACCCAGTCGGCAAACTCCGCAACCAGTGCTTAGTATCTTCCCTCAGTGAAAAAGGGAATGTCCTTAAGTAGATAGCATCTTTCGATACCCCGTTGTGCTGGAAGGTATTCATAATCTCATCAAAATCCATCAAATGTGTATTTGGATCTTCGTTGGGTTTGCCTCGGAAGGCACAGTTGTTCTGAATGGTCTGAAGTAGCCCTTGTTTGATCTCAAAATTATTGGTCGCGATTGGAGGAGGTCGCACACTAGATACTCCTTGGTTGTAGACTGGCCTGGCGTAGTCTCCTAGTGATCGTCCAGGCCTCGGCATATTATTTTCAAATTCGTCTTCAACCAGAGGTTGGTTCAGGTTGAATCTTTGTCCTCCATTTCCGTCCATTGTTTCCCAGCTTTGAGAGCTGCTTCAGCAGCTGCCCGTGCCGCTGCTTCCTGTTGGACTGCTTCGCGTGCAGCCAAATCAACTATCTCCTCATCGTTCTTAGCCATGTTCTCTTGGGTTGAAGATTGCCCCAAGAATTTTTCGGTGAGTTCTTTCTCTTTCCTCAACTGTCGCAGATGTTTTCCACCTCTGGATCGTATGGGATCACTTTTTTTGAAGAAGATCGAGTCATACACCAAAGAACTTAACCTATTGCTTGCACACGAAAGAAAAATCGTGAAGAATAAAATAATATTGGTTCCTGAATTAGCACCAAAAACTATTTTGAACACAATTGATTGCCAATCCCTGGCAACGGTGCCAAAATTTGATGAGCGCAAAACACAACACAAAAATTGATGCTCGCTAGTCAAAGATAGTATAGAATGATTATCGTCTCTATAGGGATTGGATTTAAATAATTCTCTAGTAATGATTATCGTCTCCACGGGGAATGGATTTAAACAATGCTCTCATAATTCTTGGTTTAATTACTATTCAGGATGATCAAAACTTGAGTGGAATGATTACGAACTAGAGATTAGCAAAGTCGATTCCTTATCAATGTGAGAAATAAGGGTTTTGACATGATAGGTGCAAGGTTGTTATTCTGGATATGATCCTGTTACAGTTTACTCTTGAGGTTCTATCGATTCTCACGAATCTAATAGGTTATTAGCTTATGCTTCCGATTCAGACTCCTCTCTCGATTCAATCTAAATCTTGCAAATAAACTAATGTGAAGTATGGTGAAACTTGCTAGAATCTATTGGTAGGAATAATCTAAGAGAAACTTCTCACGAATATTTTTCAATCTTAATTTAAACGGTAACTCAAAAAGCTCTCTCGATTACTTCAAAGAATCACCAAAATAAGCTAAGGCATACGATGCAATGATATTCAATAAGATGTTCCTCTTTCGATTAAACACTATAAAGAATAAAATCACAACTCTATTAAAGCTCCTCCAACAAATTCAAATAACTAAACAGTAATCAAATCCATAAACAACAACCAAATCGCCAAATCATGTCAAACCCTAAGTTAAACTACTCCATAGGTATGGAGAAAGCCATCACAAATAAGTTTAAGAACATAGTAAACATTACTCCAACATTACAATCCAAACTCGCGTATTGAATTGATGGAAGGATGATGGAATCCTGTGTCTTGAAGCCTCCAATGCTCTCCAATAGTTCCCTAGGTCAAAAGTCCTCTAAGAAATATGTTTTTGGTGTATTTATACCATATAGGAATGGGCCCATACGAAACTACCTTCCAAGCCGAAGTGAAAAAATTGGACCGTGAAAATACACTAATGTGCCGTGCTATGCCTCGCGCCCCGCGTCGCGCTAGTGTAAATTTTCAGAGAGCAGATTTTTCGTTAGAAAGGCCATTTTGCATTGCCACGCCACGGCCCACGCGGCACAGTTGTGATGTTTTCTCAGAGTAAATCGTTTTCGCCACTTATTGATATTCAGACTTGGCTCCCGACCCCTGAACGTGATCCCGGCTTAATTTCTTGCGCTTTTACTCAGACATCAAAGCTCCAACTTGTTCAATTTAGCTCCACATTATCTTAATAGCTCGGAATCACTTCTTGCAAGGCAGAAAACACATAATGAGTGCAATTCACTATCATTTAAGCTTAAACACAAGTAAAATACAGCAATTAGGGTGAAAACTATGACTAAAATACGGGTTTCTAGCCTACCATCATTACTGAAGTCCAGCACATTGTTATTATCATTTAAGAAGTTCTAGTGTACCAAAAACTTATGTTTTGCAGAGAAGGTTCTCTAGTAGTGTCCCCTTACTTCTTTCTTAACTTTGATTTGATCTTTTTCCTTTTATAATTTTTTTCCTACATCCGAACAGTGTCTCTGTAGTCCATCAATGCAGCTACGGAAATCGAAAGAAAGAGAATGTAGGGAGATCGCAAAAAACTCACATATTAGCAAGCGCGCAAGGAGACTGACAAGATGGAATAGCAGAAGAGCGAAACACGAAAGACACAATGCAAAACAAAGGAAAACAAAGGAAGTTCCAAATATAAAGTAGAGACTGGGCGGCCACTCAGGCAGACCGTCAGATATAACCTCAAGATTTAAATAATGTTAGAGATTGAATAAGGAACAATGGCAGCAAATTAAAGTGAGTTAACCAGATAAAATTTACTGGAATCAAGAACGTACCCGTGAAGACGCGACTATTACTGATGTAGAAGAACAACGCTGGGAAAAACAAGAACGTATCTACTCCCAACACATAAATTAAATCAACAAATAATATTATCAAGATGTAGTCTGGATAGTCACAAAGCTCAAGAGTCATACTGAGAATCCCCATAAAAGGTGTCTCAGAGGTAGAAGAACATGTGGCAGCTAAAAATAAGAGCCATGTTATCCCCGGCGTGGAGACAGAGGAAGAGGCGCATACGCAAGAGAGAAGGGAGCAGCAATGGCGGCAGAAATTGGGTGCCGGAATAAACATAAAAGAAAATGTTGCGGAAAGACAAAAATATCCCTGAAGCAGGACGACGAAGAGGCCCTTAACTCTCGCTTCTGAATAGTAGCAATACGATGCAACCCAATTCCCTTTCGAATCTGGACTCGATAATTAACTGATCCTTTCAGAAGACTGTTAGTTGCGATCGTCCCACATCGAATAGAAAATTCTAACAGCCTCCTTTCGTTATCTATATAAAGAAGGAAGTTCTCCAATTAATTTGTATCGTTCTCAAGCCCGTTTCAATCCATCTCTGACAGGTAACTCTTTTCCTCTGCGTTTTCTGTCTTTTTTTTTTCTTTTTTTTTGTAGGCCAAGAAAAGAAAAGTCATTGAGTGCCAAGTTGACAGGTAACTCTATGACGTCCCATAGAAGGATAAATTTATCACGGCATATAGATTATCAAATCTACAACAACATATAGGAGGTTACACCCCTCGCAACATATAGACGGACAAATCCACTTTGCCATATAGATGGATAAGTCCATATCAACATATAGACGGATAAATATATATCAACATATAGACGAACAAATCCCCATCATCATATAGATGGACAAATCCACATTATCATTTAGGCGGTCAAATCCATATCACTATATAGACGGACAAATCCACATCACTATACAGATAAACAAATCCATATCAACATATAGACAGATAAATCCATATCAACATATAGAAGATTAATCCCATGACAACATATAGAAGAAAGATTCTTAATCCCATCTAGAAATTCGCCTAAAGCACAAAGGACTAAAATTTTCTCCTCCTTTTGTCAATTGTTGTTGACTTAATATTACCAATCTTTTTTTTTTCGCTTATGCAGTTTTCAAGAGATGGTTCACTTTAGAGACTACACATCTCTATCTTCCAAGCACAAGTATCTCGTAATTGATGCTAAGAATGGAGGGGTTATAACCAAGATGTTGACTTACACTCCACTAGTTGGTCGATATGTAAATTTGTGCCACCTCTGCAGAATTTCCTCTATATGGTAGATTGGACATCAGAGCACACTCAAAAGCCAACTAAAATGTGGTCTCTTCAGACTCCCTACCAACGAAAACTCAATATAGGGAGTACCCTTCCTTGCTTAGGACGGCGTATGATTCAAAGGGAGATACGTTGGAGAGATGCTTTGAGCATTGATGGTGAATATCATCATATCCCCGGACATTGGGAATGGGCTGAAGACATAATTGGCAGAAGTCAACGGGCTTTGGAGACAGTAAGAATTCATGATGTCGTCTATGCTTCTTTATTTACATATGATCGAAATTCAAACATCTTGCAAGCATTTCTTGAATCTTGGTGTCCCACAATAAATACCTTACTTACATGAGCTGGAGAACTATCAATATCTCTTTGGAATTTACAAACCTTGCTGGTTTACCTATTGGACGTTCTCCGTACGAAGAAGTTGTGCCCGAAGCTATCAAACTCACCGGTGTTAATAACAAGAATGAAAGATTTATTCCTCGAGCTTATGGATAGATGTTTACCGCCTTTAACCATCTTCAAGAAGGGAAGATTCATGATCCAAAGGTCTCATTTAGCAAGTGGATCGAATTTTGGTGCAAGAGAGACTTGAGACATAAACCTGCTCTAGCAAGGAGGGGAAAAAGTCTACCCGTTTGAAGTCAACGCACAATCCCACTGGAGCTATACCAGAAGTAGTTGCATGCTCTAGTGTAGATGAGACAATGTTTGCTAATCTTGAGGTTCGACATGAAAAGAGAAGGCACGTATCTGGCAGCATTCTTATCTTATTGGTTGTGTGCATTTGTATTTCCCTCTCAAGATGGCAATTTCATTCGATCCAAGACCTTTAAAATGGCGAGCATGATGGCATATGGATGGAAATTCAGCCTTGCAATCCTAGTTCTGGCGAGATCTACTATGGTTTGAAAAAGATCTCTAAGTCCTCGCAGCTCGAGCATATCAAAATCTCTTTTCCCATTCATTATGTGTACGGTTGGCTTGCTCACTACTTCAGGACACATTATGGGCTTCCAAAAGGACCATATGTTCCATTTGATGGTGGCATATTTCGGGGAAGGCGCTATAAGGAACTTGGATGATACAAATGCAAGGAAACGCATCCATCAAGCGGATAATGCATATTGGACTTCTACCATGCTGGAGGGTTTCGAACCTTACTATTTGAGGATAACGATAAAGCATCGGAACTGAAAGTCTATTATTTTATGAGTATCTATTTTAATTATCTCCTTTTGAGGAGTGGGAACTCTTTCATTCTTGAACCATATAGCCTATATTGATTCAGTCGTCAATTTCGATTTTATCAGACTAGTCCTAGTATTTTGGAAAATGACCTTCGTAGCGCCTCATTAGAAGAAGGACTCAGATTTTGGAAAATTCCAACGCGAGGGCGGCCTTTCCCCTGGCTATATCTTTGGCAAAAAAGCTATTTTCGTCAGAGTACAGATCCTGGTGGACAAGAGTGCATGGGAGCTATTTTGAAGATCATTTAGAATCTTTGGTGACTTTTGTTGTGCCAATCGCTGCTGCGCCTTTAGAGATCACGCCTCAAGAGCATAAACAAGGAGGACAAACCTCCTACTTTAAAATCCAAAGTGGTTGTACCACGCGACATCAAGGGACCTCCATATAAAGATGTTCAAGAAAAGAAGGGACCTTCTCAGGCTCATCAAGTCAATGAGGGTTCCTTTCCATTAGGCACTGTTGTCCCTACCTCCAACAAATGCCCATCCCAAAATAAGAGTAATAGTAGTCATGGCAATCAAAACTTCAAGCGGGTGATGCCATATTCAAACAAACAAGGAGATAATAATTTGGGTGTAGTCGAGATTACTAACAGTATTGGCAGTGCTTCAAGGACTTTGACGGTCATTAAAGAGGTAAGGATTAAAAACTTAATATTGTCTTATAATATGCAGGTAACTTCACTAACCGTCTATCTTTTTTTTATGCAGCCAAACGGTGATCATATTTTGATAGCGTCACACCAAAACAAGCCACAGGGTAGTAGTGAATCTGTGGCGGATCCGGACTCGAGGAAATCACTTCCAATATCTAAGTGGAGGCGACTTCCATTGCTAATCTTGGAGCAAAATTGAGGCCTAATTTTCACCAATGATTAGCACCGATGATGTCTATCTTTGACGGAAGAAAGGTTGTCTTACTCTTCTCAAGGATTTTTCTTGAATGCCTGGATAAAATTCATGCCAAACTTTCCAACCTTACTGCAGATAATGCTTCTTCTCTTCAATTCGATATCCAAGTGATTCTCGAGGAGATGGATGGAAATGGTGTGGATATTTCCTCTCTAAAAGACCTATTGACGTGTTTCTTTGAGCTTGCCACTTCATATGACTAGACATGATCAACTCTTTTTGATAAGGTTGTGGATGTTGAAAAATCAAAGTCATTTTTAAAAGCCAAGGAACATATTGATCTTGTCTTGACTAAAAAAGAGAGAAGGTCGAGAAACTGTCTGCCACCAGTCAATCTCTCAAAGAGGCCAAGGAGAAGGGGAAACAATTAAGAGCTCTCCGAGATGCTTCCAGGAAAGAGGTTGAATCAATAGTCTCATCTACTGAAGAGGAGTACCGTAGATGTTCTGATGTTTCCTTGGCCACTGCTGATGACTTGGCCGACATGGATACGAAGAAACAACACTTAGAGGCCACTCTTAAAGACTTGGTCAATTACAAGTTGTGTTTAGATTAACCTATATAGAGTATTTTATTTGCCTCTTGTTTTTTTCTTGCATTTGGTTAACTAGTGACTATTCTTGGAAATGAAAAACTCCCTCTGTTTTTCTTTATATTGTGCGTTTTCATTGATGTTTCCTTTTTTTTTTATCAATCTCAATAGTTACTTGCTTAGTAAGATGCATTGACGTCTACGTAATAGAACTTGGCTTTCTATTACATATCGTTGTCGTTCATATCTCAAAATCCTCTATACTTGTAGATACATCCTCTTTTTTATTTGAAGATAATATTGTTTATCACTTTTGTAGCGTTGCGGTAGGAAGTATATATCCCAATGTGAGAACGTCAAAAAAATGAGCCATTCGATTTCATAGAAACTAAACTTTAAAATATAACACATACCTAATATCCGCAATCAAGCACTTTCAGAATCGTCCCAGACAATATCTTGAAATCAAATTTATATTGCACCGTGCTGTCAATTTCAGATTTGTGCAGTCTCATCAAAAAATTCGTATCTTGGTGTAGAAATGTCAAAATTGCAAACCGTTTGATTTAACGAAACTTTAAAGTATAATACATATCCAAAATTAAAAATCAAATACTTTCAGAATCATCCCACATATTATTTTGAAACTAACTTTAAATTCGAACACGTTGCTGGTTTCAGATTTGTGCAACTTCACCAAAAAATTTGTATCTTGGTGTAGAAACGTCAAAATCATAAACTGCTTGATCTTTTGAAAACTAGACTTCAAGATCTAAGACATATCCAAAATTTGGAATCAAACACATTCAGAATCATCCTAGAATAATATTTTAAAATTAACCTTATATTCTGACACGTTGATAGTTTCAGATTTGTGCAGCTTCAACAAATAAATTTATATCTTGGTGTAGAAATATTGAAATCATGAACCGCTTATTTTTTTAAAACTAGACTTCAAGATATAAGTCATATCCAAAATTTGAAATAAAACACTTTCAGAATCGTCCCAAATGATATTTTAAAATTAACTTTAGATTCCGACACGTTGATAGTTTTAGATTTGTGCAGCTTCACCAAAATATTTGTATCTTAGTGTAGGAACATCAAAATCATGACCGTTTGATTTGGAAACCAAACTTCAAAATCTAAGCCATATTCAAATTTCAAGATTTAATACCTTAAGGATAGCTTCAGATAGTATTTCGAAATCAACATCAGATTTTGATATACCGACAGTTCCGAATCGGCAAGATGTTCACTAAAACTTTATATTTTGGTATGGAAGCCTCAGGATCACAAAGCGTTTTTCTTGCTATCAATCAAAATTCAAGAGCTCTCTTCTCACAAATATCTTGGGTTCTAGTCTCACTGAATTTGAAATGATGTGCCAAGCAATCTTTCTTCTTATACTTGTGTTCCCTTTTGACGCCTTTCCCTCCCCCCCCCCTTTTTTTTTAGGGCAGAGGGTGGACTTGGAGACCAAAAAACTTGAAGGTTTGGTGAACATACAGACATAGCGAATCCCCTAACTTCAATGCAAATACTTGGCATCCTCCTAAAGTCGTCCTATTAAAGATACCAATTTACCATGGAGGGTTACCCTTTTAAATCAAATGAGATCTAAAGTTCAACAGAAGGATGGTGTTTCGGCTTGATTTTACATTCTTTCATAGTGCACTCGGACAATAACTGGGGCAATATGTATCTTTTGAACTTATGCAACAGAACTTAGAATGAAACTCTAAGCTGCTTACGTACCTCGGTGAAGAGGATCAAGTCATGCCATAGTTCAGAATGGGTCGAATTTTTTTTAAATGTCCTAACTTTTGCCTAGGCCACCTCTTTCGAGATTTTCAACCTAGCAGACTTTTTTTTTGGTGGGCCATACACAGTTTATACTCTTGTGGGCCAGGAGTATAGGAACATGCAGTTTAGGCTTGTGCCTCAAGGAGTGTAGCGATTTGCAATTTAGGCTCGTATTTTGAGGAGCTTTGCAACTTGAAGATTTTGCTCAAATTTGAAGAGCTTCATGACATGCTAGGCTCGTGCGTCTAGGAGTGTTGCAACATCAAGGATAATACTTCTTCAAAAACTTGCCATTGATAGGGCCGATTCTCATGCCATCTGCATCAACCAGCTTGTAGGCTCCACTTGAATAAGCTTGTTGCACGACATATGGCCCATCCCATTTTGAAGCGAACTTCTCTACAGGTTTATGGGAAGTAATAATGGGTCTTCGTATGGCAAGGACTTGATCTCCTACTTGAAAGGATCTTGGGCGAACTCTTTTATTGAAGGCGCGAGACGATCGAGCCTGATAACATTCAAGACTATATTGAGCTTCCAACCTCTTCTCATCAAGAGCCTCCAACTCTGCCAATCGAAGTCGAGCATTTTCTTCATCAGTGATCCCTTCTTGAATAGCTAATCATACTAAAGGTATTTGACACTCGAGTGGCAAAACAGCCTCGACTCCATAGACGAGTGAATAAGGGGTCGCTTGTGTTGGCGTGCGGTGAGATGTCCTATATGCCCACAGAGCTTCTTCCATACGGTCATGCCAATCTCATTTGGATTTGAAGACGACTTTATTTAACAAGTTGCATAGAGTCTTGTTGAATGCCTCAACTAGACCATTGGCGGCAGCATTGTACATAGAAGAGTTACGTTGCTTGAAGCCAAAGAGATCACAAATATTGTTCATCAACCTATTGTCGAATGGCTTGCCATTATCCGTTATTATGTAACGAGGAATGACAAAGAGATAAATTATGTTTACTCGAATGAAACTTACAACTTTTTCCTTCTTTACTTCCTTAAGAGCAACAGCTTCAACCCATTTTGAGAAGTAGTCAATTGCAGCCAAGATCTATAAATGTCCATCAGAGGATTTTGGCGGAGTCTAATGAATAAACTTTGCATGGAACTATCAAGCCTTGCATCTTCGAGCATAGTTCAAGTAATCTTTTACCATCGTTGGCCAATAATACCCCATCCTTTTTATATGGAAGTGGAGCTTTGGTCCAGACAGATGTGATCCACTTACCCCAGAATGTGCTTCTTGAAAAGCTTGGAGTGGTTCATATTTCCCTAAGCATCACAAGAGCACTCCCTCAAGTGATCTTCAATATAGACTATCTTTGTAGTAAAGGAAGCAAGGTGCACGATGGCGGATTTCAGTCCTTCTCCTTGGATTTTCTGGGAGTATCCTATAGCTTAAGTAATCGATAATTGGTTGTCGCCATTCTTCCTTCTCAGTTTCAGAAACGGCCACAAGATGCTCGAGTTCACTTTCTTCACTTTCACCCTCATTTAGCGACAGTACTATCCATTTTTGGCAGATAGTAACTTGCGCTTGATCAGGCAGGGTTAACGATGAAGTTAGGGCAGCTAAAACATCAGCCTTCTTGTTTTCTTTCCTAGGCACATGTTGAATAGTCACGTCACCGACACACTCCGTTAATATTTTAGCATAATCATGATAGGGGCGTAGTTTAGGTTTCTTGACCTCATAACTACCTAAAGGCTGGTTGATCACTAACTGAGAGACACCAAAGATTTGCAATTGCCACTGCTTCATTTCGACAGCCATTTCAAGCCCAAGTATTAATGCTTGCTACCCAGTAACGTTGTTAGAGCAGAGTGCGTCAACATAAAAGAGTAAGGAAAAACTTCACCTTGAGAAGTGATAAATACTATGCCAGCACCAGCTCCTCTGCAATGTGAAGCACCATCAAAGTACATCTTCCATGGAGGTTGAACTTCAATGACCATTGTGTCCTCATCGAGTAGTTCGTCAGTTAGCTCCCAATCATTAGGTATAGGATGATCTGCTAAGAAGTCTGCTAACGCTTGTCCTTTTAAAGCCTTTTGAGGGATGTACACAATTTCAAATTTTTGAAACTGGAGGTACCACCTTGCTAGTCGATCACTAAGGACAGGTTTTGATATCACGAACTTGATGGGATTTGCTCTAGAAACAACACGAACGACATGAGCTTGAAAGTAGTGCTTCAACTTTTGGATTGAGAAGACTAGTGCCAAAAATAACTTTTCGATTGGCGAATAATTCAGCTCATTTGGTGTCATCATCTTGCTCAAGTAGTAAAGGGAGTTTTCTTTCCCTTTACTATTTTCTTAGGCCAACAGCACTCCAACAGACCTTTCTTATGCTGAAATATATAGTATGAACGGCTATCCAGGTATAGGAGCTACCAAAACTGGAGGCTTCATCAAGTAAGTTTTGATGCTTTCAAAGGCATTGCTACAAGCTTGGTCCCACTTGAAAGGAACGCCTTTCTTCATGAGGCGTCTGAATGGTTGGAACCTCCTAGCTAGGTTTGAGATGAATCTCCTAAGGTATGCTAGCTTTCCTTGCAGACTTTTCAATTCATGAATATCGCAAGGCTCAGGCATTTTCAAATGGCATCCACTTTGGCTTGATCAATTTCGATCCCTCGATGTCAGACAATGAAATCAAGGAACTCTCCAGAAGTAACTAACAAAGGCGCATTTCAATGGATTCATCCTAAGTTGGTACCTCCGGAGCAATTCAAACACCATTCTCAAGTCTTTCAAGTGGTCGCCCCTCTTTCTTGATTTTACCACCAAGTCGTCCAATAGCATTCGACATTCTTGTAGAGAAGGTCATCAAAGATATTCTGCATAGCCCTTTGGTAAGTAGCACCAGCTTTCTTCAAGCCAAAAGGAATTACCATGTAGCAATTAATACCCTTAGGGGGTGCGGAATGCAGTAAGCTCTTCATCTTTTGGTGCTACGCGAATTTGGCTATAGCCCGACGAACCGTCCAGGAAAGTCATTGCCTCATAACCAGTAGTAGCATCGATCATCAGCTCTGTAGTAGGAAGTGGGAATTCATCTTTCGGACACGCATTGTTGAGATTCCTGAGTCAACACACACCCAAATCCGGCCATTCTTCTTCCTTACAGGGACAATAATTGACACCTGTGTTGGGTATTTAACTTCACGAATAAATCCAACTTCAATGAGTTTGTTAACTTCACTTTCAATCAAGAGAACCAAGTCTGGCCTAAAGCACTTTTGAGCTTGCTTAACAAGACGAGCGACATTCTTGACTGCAAAGTGATGGAAAACTACTTTAGGGTCCAAGCCAGGAATCTCTTTGTAACTCCAAGAAAAGACATCTTTTAAACTCCTTGAGTAACTCCATATAAGTTCTTTCTTCATCGGCTTCTAGTAAAGCACTTAGATAAGTGGGCGTCGATTCTTCATCAATGCCAAGGTTTACTTCTTTCAAAGCGTCCACTGTTGGCTTTATCCCTTCTTCAAGTTCAGGCGGAGTACCCTTTGCATCTTCATCTTCTTGAGGGTCCTCATCCTTGAAGGATATGTGATAACATGGTGAAACATCCTCGAATTTCTTGACATCCTCCATTAGAGATGAAATACCATGCTTACTTTGTGCAGTAACATGATACAAAGAACCCACACTTTCTTCGTCTTCATCACGTTCCCTAGTATAGACCATAATATATGGATTTACCTTCAGTATTTCTTTACATGAAACCACAAGTTTTGTTTGTCGCCTCATTCTAGAAGGAACCAAACTTTGAAAATCCTTAGAGATCTTCTGGATTTTGAACGAAGCGGGTGTTTTTATGCTTTGATATTTCTCTGGAACTTGTTCCACTTCTTTAATGGACCTAATCTCTCATATTCATCTTCCACAATGATATAATTGTTGCTACCCTTCTTATAGAGATGCGCACTAGTGACAGTTGCTTGTATCCCAAACCTTCACGTGGTTGCCTCGTAGAAGCTTCTGATGGGAGCTTCCCTAATTTAGATGGCTCATTGGGATTATATCCAGATTTTGCAAATAGCCTGTAAGCATTAGGATCAAAGCCTTCATCTGTACTCTTCGTAGGGAGTGCCACATTCTGCGAATAATTTTGGGCCACAAACCCTGAAAGTAGCGTTGAGGGCAACTTTATTGCCTCAATTCGTTTGATCGGAAGAGTTAACTCCTTTAGAATATTTATTTGGAGTTTGGCTAATTCTCCCTCCTCTTTCTTCTTTTTAGGGACATAATGGAGCGCAGGAGTTACTTTTTTGCCATAAGACATAGTGTTCCCGCTGTGAGTTTTATTTCAGTTAGGGTATACCTCCTCAGTAACAGCCTTGGTTTTGTCGACAACCACCTCAACTCTCTTAGTCGTGGACTCATCATTCTTGACATCCATGACATCATCAGCTTTTAGCTCCTTCACAATACGGTTCTTCAAGTAGAACTTTGCACCGGCGAAGTATTACTCAGTCTCGGTGAATGGCTCGTCATCAGCAATTATCTTCTTCTCGACTTTATCCTCGTAGTATTTCGAACATTGATGGTAGGTAGATGGATCCACTTTATTATCATGTATCCAAGGCCTTCCAAGCTATACATTGTATGAAGTATTTGCATCGATCACATGCAGCCATGCACTTGATTACATATCTTCAATGGTGATTCCCAAACTGATCGCACCTATGGCTTTTCTCCCCCGTTGGTTGAATCCTTGAATCACCACACAACTTTTCGAGAGTTTGTTCATGGAATACCAAGTTCTTTCATAGTGCGAATTGGCAAGATATTCACTGATGATATCAACCAAAATTTGATTTACCCTTTCATCGCATATATAGCCAACCAGGTACAACGGGCGGTTATGAGGAGTGTCACCTAGTACAAGATCGTCATTTGTGAAAGTAACTTTTTCCTCGCAAGCATTAACTTCTTTAGGAATAAGATCGATGAGCTTTTCTGAAGATGAGCTTTTCGGTTGGTCATCACTCTTTTCTTCCATTGTAACAAGAGGCCCAATACCATCACGAGAAATCTTTACGCGGAACCAACATGGCAAGAAACCCTTCAAGGTCACTGGATATCGTGGCTTTTAAGGGTGCTGCACCTCCACTTTTGCTTTCTTCAAATGCCTAACTGAATTCTGTTTCCTTGGTCTTTTTACCATCATTTTCCTTGTTTGTTGTTCTTCTGATTCTTTTTGTGGGCTTCTTTTATGGCGCCTTCTATGAGTCACCAGCGTCCAACCTTCATCATTATCAGGATGATCAACTTCAACTTTATTGTTCTCCAGTAGTTCTTTATCTTTATTTTCTTTGAAACTACATAATTCATCTGGACTGAATGAGCCAAAGGTGATAGAGACTTGGTTGCGCTTGCTTTCTCATCTTCAAGCATGATATTCTTTTCACGAGTCAAGTCCATAACTTTGTCCTTGAAGACAAAGCACTTCTCCAGAGAGTGGCTTACAAGTCGATGGTATTTATAGTAATTTGGGTCATTCGGCCGCTTCATCTCCGGAAGCTCAATGAGCTTTAATTCAAGAAGTTCTTCAAAAATTGCTGGCACATCAAAATCCAGAAATGGGTACTCCTTCTCTTGCATTTCTTTTAGAGTCAACTTTCCACTTGGCCTATCATGAAAAGATGTGGATTTCATATTCTGCTTCTTGCTCACCTTCATTGTGAAATTCATAAGTGATGTGTTGACATTCATAGCTTTTTTGTTTCCAGACTTGGGTATAAATTTGCTCCATTTCCTAAATTCTTGCTTGTCGTTCCCTTTACGAGGCTCATAGATGGGCAACCTTTCATTTCCAGTGGAGGCCATGCTCAACTCCATGTCATGGGAACGAGTCGCAAGTTCTTCAAATGTGCCAGGCTTGATACCTTGCAAGATATAGCGCACCCCCAATGCATGCCTTGGATGCAAATTTCTACGCCAGAAGCTTCACTAAGCCTGTCTTTGGATTTGAGGCTTGCATTCCTCCAGTGATTGATAAAGTCAATAACTGGTTCACCCTTTCGTTGGTGAGTATTTATAAGTTTTATCTTACTCACAGTACGTCTCATGCCATAAAAGCGATTGAGGAACTCTTGCTCTAGTTGATACCAGCTATCAATAGATCCAGCCTTGAGGTCTATGTACCAGTCAAAAGCATTTTCTTTTAGTGAGCGGACAAACTACTTGACGAGGTAATCTCCCTATGTCCCAGCATTGTTGCACGTCTCAACAAAGCGCGCCACGTGTTTCCTTGGGTTACCTTTGCCATCAAACTGTTGAAATTTTGGAGATTGATAGCCAGCAGGCATCTTCAACATATTGATCCTTGAAGTGTACGGCTTTGCGTAGTAAGGGAGGAATTGGAAGCAACTTCATATTTGTTTTTTTTAGTCCCTTCAATGAACTCCTTTAATTGATTGATTGGAATCATCCCTTCAAATAGACTGGAATTTTCTTAGTGGATGCAACTTGTCGTGGGGGAGGATCAATCTCTTGAACTTCTGGGAGCTAGCCAGGTACATGGGTGGATTCTTCTTCCATCAAGATTCCCACCCTATCTGTTAGCTTGTCAATTCTAGCATCTTGATTTTGCATGCATTTGGTCAAGCTAGCGATTGCTTCCGTCAAGTTTGCCAACTGCTCCTACACCGATGAAGTGTTCGTCACCATAGCTTGCATGATTGGTGTAGCTGATGAGGAGGAGCATGGATTGTCACATAGATTGATCCTTGATTAGCTCACGTTATGTGGTGTAAGTGGGGAGGATCCATCACTTGAAGCATCATCATCTTCCTTCACAGCAGAGGTCTTGGATCCGGAGAGGTCAAGCAGAGCAAGAGTTTCTTAATCTTTTCAGCAACATCGCTTCCTCTTTCTTGTGCATTTGTGGAAGATCTTGCTCCTTTTGAAGATGAAGATCCGAAACAGAGGTTGATGCGGACGGCACTTGGAGTGCTTGTTGTCTTAAAGAGCTTGCTTTGCTCCTCATAACTTGTCCAAAGCTTCCAAAAGTAACATTGAGGATACTTTCTCACATCAGCATAGAATCTGAAATTAGCAGCCTTGGTGGAAGTTGATCTGGAGTTGATTTTCTTTGAAGCCATTTCGATGTTCTTGAACTTTGATGATTGAAAAGTTGAGATGAGAAGTAGAGATTGTCCCACTGGCGTTCCAGAATTTGTAGACAATAATTGCGTCAACAAAATAATTGAGACCGAAAAATATTGCAACAATCGTAGTATTTGATTTTAAATAGTTTGAGTGTTACAATCTCTATGATCCTCTGATTCTACTTTTCAATATAAATTCAAGGGCCTTTGAACTTGATCTTGAATTTGATTAACCCGTTGCGAACGCTTTGATTGTTGCCACGAATTTTATCACGAACAAGTAGCTTTGATCTAGAACACCTTTTATTTGATTTAACTTAATTCTTGATCTTGAATACTTGAAATTTGTATTGAAGTGCTTGAATGCTTGAACACTTGCACTTTGCAGAGAATTGTGGCCTTCGATCCACGAGCTCCCTTGTGTCTTCTTGTTATAACTTCTGGTCCCTTTTCTGGGTTATAAAGATCCATATTTATAGTTGTGGAAGAGAAGAGTTGTGATGAGATCAAACTATTTTCGACCAATCAGATTGAAGCGTGACAAAGCCGCATTTGATTGGCCAGAACATGTCACTTGCACATGTCGCGCAATTTCATTGGCCTTTCAATTTGACTTGGCATGCCTTGTCATTTTGACGCGTGGCATGATCCTATTGGCTCTTCTGTTTGACTTGGTGTGCCATGTCATTTGACACGTGGCACCAAACTGGACCTCTAAGAAGATGACATCTTGGGTTTAATGAAGTGGGCTCATTCTTTAACCCTATTAAATGGGCTAGCACAATAGATTAAGACTTATTTATTTAATCCATATATATTGGACTTATATAATTAATCCAATAATATTAGCCCAATAAATTTATTTGGACTAAAACGTCTTAAATTTAAAATATAATCCAAATTATTTTATCAATTTAGATTCGATAAAACTTACATGCTTACAATCCTAATCAAGAATTGATTATCTTTAATGTTTGTTGCTGGATAAATCGAATAATGAGGTTTTCTTTAACCCTGCAAACGATATACAGCAAATGCTAGAAATACACAGTTAACTAGTTTTTTTTTAATTGCACTGGTAGTTGAACGAGTGAAATTACACCAAAAGCTCTTCACCCGACCTGAAATTAGCTTTTTAAATATTTATTTCCTCTTTAGAATTATATATAATTAAAGGGAAATCACTAATAGACTGTGATAGAAGGAAAAACTATATTGTTGCAATGGGTGAAAATTATTTACATCCCCCAAGTTTAGTCTAAAAATCAAACTCATCTCCCAACTTTGAACAATTATCATTTTCATCCTTTCATCCTACCGAAATGTCTATTTTACCCTTGATATTTCCAACTTTCCATATATGTAATACCTTTTTACAACAATAACAATAACAACGGCCCAGTAAAATCTCACTAGTGGAGTGTGGGATTTAATGCCTTTTTATAATATTTAAATATTTTTTAATGCAGATAATTATTTATAAGTTAAAAATATTATATCTTATTATATAATTTAATCTAAGTTCAATAACACTATAAATAAAATAATTATATTATGAATTTATTACAAAATGTATTGCTACTTTATTATTTATTATTATTATTATTATTTTAATATTATGTTTATTAAAATGCATATAATGTATGTCGGTGTGTGTGTGATTTAAGTTCCACTATTTTTATTATTCTCTATGTATATAAATTTTTGAGTTTGGATTATTATTACTAGAATTTTTCTAAAGTATAATTAAAATTCATGTAAAGTGTAAATAGATAATTTTGTAAATTTATTATAAATTTACCTCTATTTTACGCCCATTTTTTTTTATGACCTGCATTTTATAATTTATAAAATTCTCACTCCCTTTTATTCATTTTGTAAGTAGATTGAGTTTTGATTTTTATTAATAAAATTACGGATACGAGTAAATTATTTATTATAATTTTTTATTTTTCTCATTTATTTCACTATTGAACATCATTAACTTATATGTTTGACTATTATTTCTCGGGCGAAAATCATTTACATCCCCCAAGTTTGCTTTATAAATCAAACTCATCCTCCAACTTTGAACAGTTATCATTTTACTCCTCACATCAAAGGTGATTTCTTAAAATGTCTATTTTACCCTCTACAAGTTTTATCTCTTATTTTTATTCTTTAATATAATGGTATTTTTTATTTTAATTTATGTTATCGACTTACCTATAAACAAACCAAAAAAAATCTTTTTCTAAACCAAATAAAGTGAGAAGTAATAGTCACTTTATTAACTTTTTAATATTTATTTCCTCTTTTAGGAATCACAAGGATTCGAAGACTGTAATGGAAAAACAAGGAAAATAAGCTTCCTGAGTAATATATTAAACCAAACTAAAGGATGCATTTTCATTAATTCGATATCCGGAAGAAAGAATACATAACAGTCAATGTAGGAAAGCAAAAGGTAACCATTGAACCCATTACACCTCATACACAAATGAAACTAACTCAAAGTATCTCCTAATTTCTTGCATCAGTCTACAATCAATTTTTGTATTGTTGACAAAAATTACAAAAAGATACATTACCTTATATTTGGATTTGTTTTTCGCGGTTTTTTTGTATGTATCTTTCTCTTATATATTATATGTATATGTCTAATTACCATACCTTGTTTCTTTTTGTTGGTATTCTCTGTGTTTGGAAAAGCTTTTAGATTTGCAACAACTTTTTAATGTAAATGTTTGAACTAATTCTATAATTTTTTTATGTTAGACCGTGCGAAGCTCGGATGAGTTCTCTAGCATATACATACATAAAGAAACTTTCAGGGGAAAATCAGCATGGTGGCATATCTGGGGGAGGAGGCAACATCCGCTCTTCTGGGTACTCGCCATCTTCCACCAGAAACGCAGTCTTCATACCCCATGTTATATGACGCTCAATATGGCAATGCATAAACCAAACTCCTAAAAATTACAAACAACATTATATTTATAATAAAATGAAGTGATAATTAATCACATAATAATTAAGCTATGAAAATAAATGTTTATGAAGAAATTAAAACTTACCAGGATTGTCTGCTTTGAATCTAATGGCAGTCCAACCATTTTTAGGAACAGCAATTGTGTTTACTCGAGGAGGATCAACAAGATTATAATTCAAAGGATCCTTTTTTTCGTCGAAATTTCCGAATCCCCATCCAACAACATAGTAATTATATCCATGAAGATGCATTGGATGGTCAAAGGAACTAACCATATTAGTGTCCTGAAGAACCATTTCAACTGTGGTATTATACTTCAGTACTTTCACTTCTGTCCCTAAATCCGGTATTTCAAGTTCCAAAGGCATGTAATCAGCAGTGTAATTGAATTTATATGGTGGAAAACTAGGAAATCTTGTCCCAAAAACACCGTGAATGTGATAATAATAGGCCTCTAATATATCGTACGTTGGCTTGACAAAGCTTATGTTGTTCATACTAGCCGCATATCGTGTCCCGTTAGGCCCTTGGCATGTAGAGTTTGTAGCATTTGCAGGACAGGGGAATGCATTAATTGAAATAGTGGAAATCATTCTCTCTTTTATTTCTAGGGGGACGAAAATCGGATGGTTTTTGGAAGCTAAACTTCTTAGGCTAGCACTGAAATTCACTGCTGCAGTGGTGTTATAGTAAGAGGGAAGAAATGGAAATAAAGGAGGTGATGAAATATTGTAATCTTTCCCTTTATACTTCAAAATTGCTGTAGTAGTTGTGTTATCAAAGGTAGTCCCATTGGAATATGCTCTAGCAGCTAAATAGTAATATTGATCACCCTTTTGGTTAGCTTTCAAAAGGCAATCGATTGATTGTCCTGGAGTTATCATGATATATTCTCGTGTCAATGGCTTTGTGTAGCTTCCATCTATTCCAACTACTGTTAGATTGTGATTTGCAATTCCAACGAACATAAGTTCATTCATTACAGCACTTATAAACCTCAGTAGATAAGTCTTCCCAAACTCCACCTCTAGCTTGAAAGTTCCTACACAACCATTAAAAAACAGTAGAGTACGTAAAGGAAATCAAGAAAATAAAGTGGCCTAAAACGGGATAAATATTTGTGGGGGGGGGGAATAATGGAGTAAATTTCATCAAATCAAGTTAAGCCTTTAACACAAAAGTCAATTTTTTTTCTTTTGTAACACAAAAGTAATTTTAATATAGCCTAGTTAAAAAAAAATATAAAGTGACAGAAAAATGCAAATTTTGGCTGGAAAACTGACGTGGATATCCTAATCATCTTATTAATTTAATAAAATAGATTAACAACTTTGAATTGAAATGAAAAAATGCAAATTTTGGCCGGAAAACTACCGTGATGTTGTTAGTATCTCTAAGAGAGGCAGGCGTAAAAGATGACTTTCTGCAAATTCTACTAAGTTAATTATAGAATTAGGATAGCCACGTCAGTTTTCTTGCCAAAATTTACATTCTCCAGTTACTTTTATATTTCGGTTAACTAAGTTATATTGAAATGATTTTTGTGTACAAAAGAAAGAAAAGTGACTTTAGTATTACAAAAAAAAAAAAATGACTTTTGTGTTATAAAAGAAAGAAAAATAACTTTTGTGTTACAAAGCTTAACTTAAATGATCCTTAATGAAATTTACCCGAATACAATGTTACTCGATGGAGTTTATGTTATATATACTGATAGTGGAATTAATTAAATCGATTATAAAATATTTCTACTTTATTTTTCATGTTATCATCATATTAGGGTTGAAGTGAGATTTACACGTTATTGTCGTAGCTTAACTTATCATGATAGTGTAAAAATTTATTTTACTACCAGTGCGTAGAACTCTAGTTGATACATTGAAGGATCATATCTTAAAAGTTACTTTCAAGTTCCAATTACCTAATAGAATAGAAAAGTTTGAGTTTAATACAAAGATTCTATTGCCAAATCTGTTATCTAATTTTGTGGGCAACTAATGATTATGATGCAAGACGATTGAGAATATAAGTCAATGGCATTTACTGTGCTGATATATATAGCCAAGGATTTACTTACCATTCTTTGAGCAAGGGTAAAGACCACCTGGCTGACCATTGATAGTGAAAGCATCAGAATTTCTAGACTGACCTCCTGATGCTACAAATTCATCCACGAGTTTCTTAATATCTTCCTTCCACCACTCACCTTTGAGCCAAAAAAAAAAAAATATGGAAAAACTAGTAGGTTAGAGTTGGTGACAAATCTAAATAAAATCCACATGCATACAAAATTTGAAGATAATCATTAATTATTAGTCTAAAAATTGTAGAAAGAAACGAATCAATAATTTAGAGCTCGTAAGTTCAGAATGAACGGACTTAAAATGTAAGCTACATATGTATTTCAAGCCTAAAGCAATGAATGAACAAAACCCGCTTTAGTTTTTCCTTTGCTTGTACAGTCAAATCTTTTTATGACAGCCTTTTGTTATGATATTTTTTGATTGTTATAGTGAAGTGATGTTAAGAAGACATATATTACTCTATAACATTACATAAAAATTGGTTCCGAGAAAAATTTGACTTTTATAATGAATGATTGTTATATAAAAATGCTATTATAGAGAAATGTGACTGTACCTATAATGATGGGTAATTCGCGATGAGGCTTAAGGAAAGGATAAATAGTCCCTTGTTTGGGATAGACAACAAGTGCACCATGAACTGTTGAACGTTGCCATCTACTGTGTGCATGCCACCATAGTGTCCCTTCCTCATCAGATAATATGATTTTTTGCTTGAATCTACCACCTGGTTGTATTGGACATTGGGTTATATATTCAGGACCATCTGACCATGGATATCGAGGTTGCTTGATTCCATGCCTACAAGTTTTTTATAGGTCGTCAGTATATAGAAGTTAAAATCAACGGAAATAAGTTATTTGGCAAACTTCTATTGATAATCGTTGGCAATATATTATATTCCATGTAAAATATAGTACGAGTCAGTCGCTGATACCACTATAGTAACGTGCGAAGCTTAATTATAAGGGGAAAAAGAGATAACACCTATACCAGTGAATAGTGACGTTGTATTTCCCTTTGTTGTAAACATCAACTATAATAGTTTCCCCTTTGTGAGCATAGATAGTTGGCCCCGGAAATTGTCCGTTGACAGTAAGAATTTTCTTTGATTCACAGAGCCTATTAATAGAAACTTCTCTAACCTGTGGCCATGCTACGTTATTTAGCCAAATCTATATATGATCAGATATTCAGATGCATGATGAAAAGAAATGCAGATTAGACTGATGGCCTTAACCGAAAAACATTAAAAGTTAAACTCACAATGAAACGATAATGGCGACCATAAGCAACAGAAAGGAAGAAAGTGGCAAGAAGTATGAATGACAAAGTAGATTTTTTCATAACCAATTTTCCAGCCATGAGTTTTTAGACAAGTTTTCTCCTTTTCTCTCTTCTTGTTGTATTTATAATGGAAAAATATATAGTGAAGCCTTAAGACTTTTAGAGTAGCCAACTTAAAGGATTGAAGCTACGTAGTTAAACTAGTAGCAACAAAATATTAAGACTTTTAACGTAAAAGGATATCTGATTGTGAAAAGTTTATGGGTGTGTTTGGTATGAAAAGAAAATATTTTCAATTTTTCCATGTTTGGTTGGTTTAAATGTTTTAGAAAATATTTTCCTTATGAACTCATTTTCCTCCAATTGGTGTAAAATGTTTTCCTTATCAAGAGAAGGGAAAATATTTTCCAAAACTCTTTTTCAACCTTCCCCACCCCAACCACCCCCAACCC
>MCJB01052018.1:307300-332110 GCA_002018475.1 Nicotiana obtusifolia
AACCCCTCACCCCTGCCCCCACCTTAAATAAAAATATTATTAATAGTACATTCTTTTCATATTGTTATAGATAGTTTTTTTTGTCTTTTCAACAAATGAGTATTTTCTTTTCGTGATATAAAAAAGTTTTTTTTATTTTAACAAAAAAAGTACTTTCTTTTATGATGTAGAAAAAATATTTTCTTTCATTTCAAGAAAATAACGCAGAAAAAGTATTTCTTTCATTTCAACAAAGTGAGTATTTCAAATTAGCAGCTTAAAAATTCAGGACACTAAATCTTGAATGAAATTCGGGACACTAAGGCCTCATTTGTTTTTTTTAAGATTAAGACGTTACATTGGAATATTAAGATGTGCATTAAGATCTGAATACTAAATGATTAAGACTGTTTGATGTTTAATATCTGAATGTATAAAATTTATCTTTATTTGAAATTAATAAACATAAAATTTAAATGAAATACTAATTAATCTAATATTCTATTAATAAAATATAATATTTTTTAAAAATATAGTAGTTGCTGGTGGTGATGGCTAACGGTGGTGCTTGTGAATGCCAACTTGAGGTGATGGTTGGTGTAGGTTTGGTTGATGGTGGTGGTTCAGGGTAGTAGCTGGTGGTGATTAGTAGTGGTGATGATTATGATTGAGGATGGTGGTGGTGAGTGGTGATAGTTAATAATGGCGGGTGGTGATGGTAGTTGTGATTGAGGAATGTGGTGGTGGGTGGTGGTAGTTTATAATGATGCCGGTTATGATTGTTGATGATGATGGGGTGGTTAGTTGTGGTAGTTGAGGTGGATGAGTATTTGTGGTTGAGAATGATGGTGGTGGGAGCGGTGCGGATGGCGGGTGGTGGTAGTCGATTATGGTGGCAGCTATGATTGAGGATGATGGTGGTGATGGTGGTTGAGTATGGNATAATGATGCCGGTTATGATTGTTGATGATGATGGGGCGGCATGGTGGTAGTTGATAATGGTAGGCGGTGCCGACAATTAATAATGAATATGGATAATAGCATCTTAATGAAATTAAGTTTCAGTTATGGATCTCAATCATACAGACCTATTTAGACCCACTAAGTGGTTGTGAAGTAAAAAAAATAAACATACTTATGATTAAGATCTGAATAATTAAGATTCAGACTTTAAAAATAAACGCACTTAATGTATGAGATCTGAATGATTAAGATTCAGACCTCCATTAAGTGCAAACAAATGAGGCCTAAGTCTAATTTTCAAATTCAGGATACTTAGTCCTGAAATTTGGATAAATTAATTAATCTTTAAATACATTATAAATTATGAATATATTTTAAATAACGGGCTTAAAAATAACTATTGCTGCACTTCGCTCCGTTTACTGCACGATATAAAAAGAATTTTGGGAACCACAATGTGGTGCTTAAGGAAAATAACAAGTCTTGCCGAGGCACTAAAATTGCTTAAGTGGGAATGATGAAAATCCATAAATGCGAATATGCGAGTGTGTTTGACGTAAATTTTCTCCTACTGAATTTAGACTTTTCTTTATCTCCCATTTAGGAATATTATATGCGTATAAAACTAATCTTTGTTTGATTTTTTTCGTTCACATTTAAAACTTCTCTTAGAATTGTCGAGTCAGTATGAATTTCTGAGAATTGGATTTAGGACTTCAAAACTCAGGTAACCAAAAAAGGGAGAAAAAATGAGAAGAAAAAGTAGCTAGAGGGATTTATCAAGACAAAATAAGTCATAGACGGAATTAATGCTATTACAAAATTACATGGTTTGAAAATGTCACTTTAACTGCTAGTTAACATTGGCACAATTAGCATGCATTTGATCACATCATAGTAAAACTAGCTAATATACACATGCGAAATTAGTACTGATTAAATCTACTTCGGAGCTCAAATCGCTGTTTAAGAGGGATAATGAAAATTAATAACAGAAAGAATAAATTTTGGATGTCAAAAGAATAATACGTAGTAAACAAGTAAAAGTCTCACCTAGTTTATGAAAACCTGGAAAGCTTGCCGTGAATGGATACTTGACAAATGACACCAAGTTTATGATCAGGTCACATAGGCCATATATATTAACAACTTTGTAAAACAGAGGCAATAAATTAAAATTTTTTGTGAATTAACTTCCATGCATATATGCAAACAAGATAAAATAAATAAAGTATACAAAACAAGGGAATTGTCTTAAATGACTACAGGGTCATTTTACCTGCTAGTTGTATATTTTGGAACTTTTTCTGGCTGGTTGCTTCTGCATATGGACTGAAAGCACGTCTTGTTGAAACATGTTCTCAACAAGCAAATCATAACTCTGTTGAGCCGTAAATTCTATGAACTCTGCACTCTTTCATGATGAACATCGAGGATGAGTCATTCTTCATAAGTCGGTGAATACTTGCTTCGTCGCATTGAAATCTGAAATTATTATTTTGTTTTTGCAGGCACACGATTTAGGAAGTGGCGCACGATCACCAATTAGGTCAAGAAAATCTTATGATGAAAGTAACGATGTGAATTGGGCGAATGACAATTAACAATCTATTAGGATCAACTTTATCTTTTGGGTATTCTGGTTGAACAACTTTTTGAAAGTAACAATCTGGATGATACAATTTTTGGATACTTGTGTTTTATATATGATGAATATATTTTGTTTATTTAGTTCTTTATTTGTGTTAAAATTAGTATAATGATGAATGTTTGATTACACAAGGAGGCAGTAAAAAAGATTCAAATGTGAAATTACAAAACTAAATTGTTAAAACTGCAATATTATAATTATAGAGGTTTAAAATGCCAATATAATAAAAAAAATATTTTATATAATTAAAGCAATAATGACGGTTATAACTGCCGTATTAACAACAAAGGATTTCAAGGATACGTATTGCAATAATGGCGGTTACAACCGCCGTAATAAAAGATTTAGAAAGCCATGTCAATAGGTGCGGCAATTTTTGAACAAATTACGGCGGTTACGATAGAACCGCGGCAATATACTTGTGGCGGCATCACTATATGGATAAATAATCGCCGCAATAACTCTTATTTTTTTTTAGAGTCTTTACATGTCCGAACCATCTAAATTTTATTTTTCATATCTTGTCCATCATAGAGGTATCATCTTCCTCAATATCCTCATTCATAATCATATCTCTTCTAGTATACCTGCACATCCATTTTAGTATCCTTATCTCCGCTACTTTTATCTTCTGGACATGAGCATTCTTGACTGGCCAACACTCCACCCCATACAATATCGGTCGAATCATAACTTTGTAAAACTTATCTTTAAGTCTTGATGGCGTATTCTTATCATACAAGATCCGAATGCGACCCTCCATTTCATCCACCCCACTCCAAGACCATATATATTAACAACTTTGTAAAACAGAGTCAAATAAATTAAAGTTTTTGTGAATTAACTTCCATGCATATATGCAAACAAAATAAAATGAATAAAGTATACAAAACATGGGAATTGTCTCTAGGTTCTTTTACCGATTGTTTTTTCTGGGGGGAGGGGGTGAGAGGGGAGGGTTTGAGTGGAGAAGGAAAGTAAAAAATATAATAAAATTTGATAAATAAATTTTAAAAATAAATTCACAAATAATACGTGCCAAGTAATAAATAATCTAACATATGATTCAATCAATAGAAACTCTTTTTTAATTCTGAAGTTTAAATATATGTAATCTTAGCTATTTTGTATGCCGGAATACAATAAGAGGTAATCGACCACTAAGAAAGGATTAATTTGCCTTTTTAAAAAAAAAGAAAGCTACTCAAAAGAAAGGACAAATTTGAAAGTGCAAAAGAGCGTGTGAATTGTAAATTATTTTTTTCTTTTATGAGGTAATCGACTAACTTGCGTTCTAGTTGACTGGTTTTTGATATGGATGTAAACTAAGTACAGAAAAATAAACTGCAAAAAGTAAATGGCACAAGATGTTTAATACTGATTCGGATTCAAACCGAATCCTACGTCCAGTCCCCTTGGATTGCAAGGGTTTCTGTTTCAAGTATGAAGTTGCTTAGTACAAATGTGTTGGTGTTGTTACACAGCAACAGCTTGGTCACTTTGTTTTTTCCTCTTTTCTTAATACAATGCATCACCAGTGATTTCTCTCTCTCTTTCTTCTCTCCCTAGTTACACAGTAAATCTATAGCCGATTACAATGCTTGTTTAAAGTAGGAGAATGATATTGATATTGGTTCGATCAAAGTATATTCTTTCTTTGTATCTCTGTAGTATATATGAGAGTCGGTCTCCATTCTTCACGGCGTGATTGTTCCATGTGATTGTTCCATGGCTGAAAGGCAACCCAAGGGAGTTGATTCTCAGAATCAATCGAGATGATTTTCTTCCAAGAATAGAATGGAACTTCTTTCCGTTGCTTCCTTGATTTCCTTTTCTTTGCAAGCCGTTGAGATTGAATATTCTCTGTGATGCGTGATTGAATAATGATTGGTTGATCTTCCATACTGATGATTGATCTTCTATACAGATTGATTGATGCCTTCCGTAAATAGCTGAATCAAATATCCATTTTTCATGAAACTCGCAATCACATCATATTTACTCTTTGATTCATGCTTTCGGATCTTGAATCGCACGTTTGACTCCTTGATTCTTGCTTTTCAAATCTTCTGCTAGTATCTTTTCAATTCTTGTGACTTCCTTCTTTAGGATAGGATTCCTACAATTAGAATTATGTTATTGTCTATCATTAAAACATGTATCTAACAAAATTTAGACTGATAATAGCCATACCTTACTGTCAAGGTTGATCTCAATAGCTTCAACAACAATTTTTGACCCCTCGCCTACCTATCAAGCCCATATATAATATTTAGGTTAATATTAGACTGAAGAACAACTAATAATATCAAATTAAGTATAGGAGTACAATCCAAATATCAAACCAATTGAAATGGAAATTAACAAAAACTAGACCCAAAACTAAAAGAAAGGAGAAACAAAACCATTAGAACAGAAATTAGGGGAAAATTACTATACTACTAAACATGCATGAATCTTAGCAAACAAAAGTGGGAAATCAACAACTAAACCAGTAAAATTGGCAGCTAAATCAGTAAAATTCACCGCTAAAATCAGATGGACGGGTATTGAAATCGAAGGTTAAATCAGTGAATTCAATGGCTAAACCAATGAAATCGACGGCTAAAATTAGTGAATTAAATTAATCCACATCCGAAATGCACACGCGCACGCCTAAAATCAGTGAAATTGACGGGTAAACCAGTGAAATCAACGGCGAAAATCAGTAAAATCAACGGCTAAATCAGCGAAATTTTAACGGCTAAAATCAATAATTTTAAATTGATCTCCATCTAATAAACACATATGCAAGCTTTAAATCAATGAAAACGACGGTTAATTTAGCAAATTCCAATGAGTGAAATGAATCTGAAGTCGACATTTTACCAAAAGATAAAGGAATTCTATGAGGTGAATAAAGTATCTGAGGAGAGAAGGCAGGAATGAGGTCGTATTCTTAAGGGAAAGAAGGATTTGGATTTTGGAGGAAGAGAGATGGGGAAGTTCAAAAAGGATTGGGATGTTTTTACAAATGACGGGAGTTCTAAATTAAGTGTGGCGGAAAAGAGTTCTAAGTTGTTAAAAAAAGTTCAAAAAGATAGGGCGGTTCGAACGGCTGTAAATTACAAAGAACCGTCGTTATAATTATTAATTAATGGCGTTTGACCATATTCCCGTAATATATTCCATTTTGCCGCGGTTCACTAAAACGGTCATCAGAGATGTCAATAAATATTTAAAAACCGATTAAATTGATCGAACCAAATTATATTGAATTGATTTTCAGGTTTCTTTTAATAAAATTATAGAATTTAATATAAATCTATAATCGTACCGATAATTAGGATAAATTATTTAGTTTACGAAAATAAACCGAAAAATTACTGAATCGTACCGAATAAATTTACTTGTGAAAATATATTTATATATTAAATTTTAAAATAGTAAAGCATTAAAGTTTTCCTTGGCTTTGAAATTATGAAAACGGTTACAAGCCAACAAGTAATTAAACTTAAAATCGTAATTCTCAAGCCTATTATGTTACTCCTATTGAAATTAAATTATTTTCAGCATATTCACTAGCAAGACATAAGGTATTTTAGCGGTTATGAGTAAGAAACTATAATGTATTGAATATGTTTTTTTCGTATATTTAGATTTTTCTTTTTGAATATTTAATCTTCTATAGACTTTATTTTGAATCTGAGCTTGTTAATATCTTTTCACTCGTGTAATTTATATATTTTTGTCTTTGCTTAGTTTCTTTTACACTGCTATAAAATAGTTGAGGATCTATACTTTGACCATCTTCCATGTTGTCTTAATTCAGCACCATTCAAATAGTAAAAATAGTTAGAGAATTTTGTGAAGTCCTATAAAAGTATGTAGGTTATTGCATTCTACTTTTAATAGTGACTTTTACATGTCATTAAAAAATAACCGAAAATTACTGATACCAAAGAGAAACCGATATGATTGGGATGGTTTCGGAAAGTCTAATTTTAGTTATACATAATAGAATAACCGAAAAATTGGAATAGTATAAATTTTATAAAATAACCAGCCAAACCAAACCATTACACCCCTATCCATAATATAATCACCGCAATAACCTCTTTTTTTGTAGTGAGAGGAGATGCACAGATGTCCTAGTGAGGAGGTGCGAGAGGTTGACAGTGGTGGGTCTAAATAGAGGCGGAGGTAGACCGAAGAAGTATTGGGGAGAGGTGTGTATGGGGTCAAATTGGTTAGTGACAGCTGGGCGAATGACGGAATGGCACGTAGAACTAAAGATTGGTGAGATGCGAGTCAGCAAATAGCTGGCATCGAATGTAAACAAGCAATCTGTGCTTAACGAATCCCGAAGAGAGAGTAGCAGGTAACAAAGATTCAAAGCAATGTCATCGAATAACATCCAATTGGGCAGTCGTTACAGAGAATATCTGCATTTATAGCCAGCCTTTATGCATCCATTAATGACTCTTTTATTCTCATTCAATAATAGCTTGATTTGGGGATCTTGTCTTCCTGAATAGAGCTATAAATAAGAGGATTAGTATCCATTGTAGACACGAAATATTCTGCACAAAAGAATAAGAAGTTATAATCTACTTTCATATTACGCTCAACCATAGTTCTTGAACATTGTTCCCAGTCTTGCCATCGGAAAGACTAAGTTCTTAGTCAGACTTGTAATATTATTTAATTTTATTTGATAATCTTGTTTCTATTCTTATTTATTTACGATTTTTAGGTCAAATGGATTCGCTTGTCTATAAACCATGCTATAAATTCAACTGTACTATTTTATGAGTAAACAAGGTGATTAGGCAAGACATGACACATCTTCTGCTTACTGAGGACATGACCCATGATAGGAGAGTGTGAAGATCAAGGATTAAGGTAGTAGGTTAGTAGGTAGTCACACGTTTCTCTTCTGCATACCGGTAGTATTATAGTATTACCCCCGTACTTTCTTAGTTCTTAGTTTTCTATAATTATCTGTTAGTTTTTTGCTTCAGTTATCTTATTTTTCTTGCTATTGATATTGCTTCTTTGCTTCTCCTATATCGTTTTTCCTTTTAGTGATAGCTAGGATTATACTTTCTTTGAGCAAAGGGTCTATCTAGGGGTGTCAATGGTTCGGGTTGGCCGATTATTTTATAAAATTTGTATGATACTAATTTTTCGGTTATTCTATTATGTATAATCAAAATTAGACTTTCTGAAACCATCCCAATCATATCGGTTTCTCTTCGGTATCAGTAATTTTCGGTTGCTTTTTAATGTCATGTAAAAGTCACTATTAAAAGTAGAATGCAATAACCTATATACTTTTATAGGACTTCACAAAATTCTCTAGCTATTTTAACTGTTTGAAGGATGATGAATTAAGAAAACATGAAAGATGGTCAAAGTATAGATACATCAACTATTTTATAGCTGTGTAGAAGAAACTAAGCAAAGACAAAAAAAAAAATATAAGTTACACGAGGAGAAAGATATTAACAAGCTCGGACTCAAAATAAAGTCTATAGAAGATTAAATATTAAAAAAGATAAATCTAAATATACGAAAAAAACGTATTCAATACATTATAGTTTCCTACTCATAATCGCTAGAATACTTTGTGTCTTGCTAGCGAATATGCTGAAAATAATTTAATTTCAATAGGAGTAACATAATAGGCTTAGAAATTACGATTTTGAGTTTAATTACTTGTCGGCTTGTAACCGTTTTCATAATTCCAAAGCCCAAGGAAAACTTTAATGCTTTACTATTTTAAAACTTAATATATAAATATATTTTCACAAGTAAATTTATTCGGTACGGTTCGATATTTTTTTGGTTATTTTTATAAACTAAAGAACCTACCATAATTATCGGTACGGTCATAGATTTATATTAAAACCTACAGTTTTATTAAAAGAAACCTGAAAATCGGTTTGGTACGATTCGGTTTGGTCAGTTTAGTTGGTCTTTTAAATATCCATTGACACCCCTAGGTTTATCAGAACATCCTTTCTACCTTCACAAATGTTGAAATAAGGTCTGCGTGCATACTCCTCTTTCTAAATTTCACTTATGTGATTTCACTGAATATGTTGTATAAGCTTCTATGATAATATTCCATAAATTTAAAAGGCATTAGTTGATATAAGGAATATTCATGGGCGAATTTTTGTGGATACCTCCTACTCAGGTTTTTGCTATAACAATTGATTTTTTTCTATCTTTACAAGTATGATGCAAGAATTTGTATCAGTATTTTAGTGTTATAATTAAATGAAATTTATCTAATCAAGTTAAGAAAGCATCTATATGCGAGATAGATTGCTTAACAAAAACGGTTAAGTTAGAGGCAGAAACGTTAGCTAGTGAAAAAAACGAGAAAGCAAGAAAAATCACTTAGCTTAACATTTTTGGAGTAGTTTTTATCAAAAGTGGAAAAAGAGCAATGAATGCACAACTTTGATATGTAATCTAATCGCCTGGTGTCTTTTTCCAACGCTAATAAGATGTATATTTTAATTGCATGTAGGATAAAAATATTGATACTAGCTACTACCTTAGTCCTTACGTTGGCATTAAAAAACTAGGGCTTTATATAGCAAAATATAGGAAGCTATATATGAAATCCCAATTAATAAGGCGAGGGTTATTTATATATTTCTGTAACTAAATTAGCAACTATTACAAAAATAATACATACTCTCCAAATTAAATAGGCGTCGTATCTCTATTCACTCTATTTGATCGGCCATTCCATTCCATTAATTTATAATTTGTCTTTTAAGAAAAATAAAGAGTTCTCTAAGGCTCGCGATGTATGATGTACCTAAAATTATATTTTAAGTAGTTTTAAAACTAAAAGTGGCTATTTGTGCACCTCAAATATTTTTTAATTTCTAATAATATATTTGGCCAAGCTTCTAAAATCAGTTTATTTTTAAAAATATTTTTTTCTCTAAAAATACTTTTTTGAAAAATACTTTTGCTAAAAAATAATTTGTATTTGATTAATTAATTTGAAAAATATTTTTTAATAAGATTTTAAAAAGAATTTTAAAATATATTTTTTTCAAAAGTGCTTTTAAAAAAATTATTTTTAAAGAAAAAATATTTTTAAAAAATTTTAAAATCACTTTTTTTTCTTCCAAAAGCTGGATGCGCAAACACCTCAACTATAAGCCAATACGACCCAGTACCCTGAAACCCGACCCACCTCGAAAGCTCCATTGAAAAATCGAGCTGATTGCTTACACTCTCTGAATCAACGTTTTGAAGGTCTTCTCCCTCGAGATCTATATAGACTTCATCTTCAATTTCAATTTTAAGAAATAAAAGATTCGTCAAAATTTTGCAGGTTTTGTCAATAAATTAAATTGAGCAGTTAGATTTGTAAATAATTTCAACTTAGAAAAATGATGGCCGAAGATCTTGGCGTTGAGGCTAAGGAAGCCTCCGTTCGTGAGGTCGCTAAGCTTTTGCCTTTACCGGAGCTTTTACAGTCTATTTCGTCAATCAAAGCCGATTACATTGCTCGTCAACAGGTTTCACATAGATCCGCTGCTTCTTTCCTTTTGTTTGTTTATAGTGAATTTTTGTATAATTTGGAAATTTTGTTGTATTTAGAGAATATGTTGTCACTTTGTAATTCAATTGTATAAAGGAACTGTTATGAGAATAGTTGAAGAGTGTTTTAAGTAGAAAATGGTAGAGCAATTTCTAATTTTCGGAGACTAACATGATTATTTCTTAATTCAAGTTTAAATGATTTTATTTGATGAAGAATCAATTGTGATCATGTAAATTCCTAGAGCTGGTTGCTTTTTTCGCCACATAAGTGCGTCGTTTTGAACTTTTAAGTTTAGTCACTAAGTCATTATCCCTATTTCAGTTGCTTTTCACTCTTGTTACTTTGTTGAAAATCTAACAGTATCCTAGAAAATGCCATAAAAACAATGAATTTCAATTTAGCTTTTGATACTTTGTGGTAATTTGTTAAAGTGATTTGGTTCCCGCTACATGCAGTAGGTTGTCATGATTATACTGAGTTGCTAATGGATCTTAACTGGCCTGCTTAGACTTGCTTTGTTTATCACACATTGTAACATTTCCTTGTAGTCAACTTAGTGGTTTGAACTTAAATTGAATGCACTACAGTAATCATAGTCTGCTACTGTTTCATGTTGGACCAGGCAAATGATGCACAACTTAGCACGATGGTCGCTGATCAGGTATATGGATTCTTCTACTTGATGTTTAGACAACTCATTTCTTATGTCGTGGAAAATGTTTTTGTGATTTCTTTGGTTTCTGATGTATTTTGACTTAGAAAGCTTTTGAAGCTCTACTTCCATCTTGTAACCTTTTGATTATGGTGAGAGAAATGTTTGCTATGAGAAAATCCAGATACTAAACTCTATCTGCTGCATAATTTTCTGGAATGCAGGTTGAACAAGCACAAGCTGGTCTGCAATCACTTAACTTATCTCAGAAGACTATAAACCAGCTCCGAGAAAACTTCCTTTCTATTGAAAAGTATAATAAGATTCGCTATTTTTAGCAATGTCATGATTGCATTTCAAGCGTAAAATATGCATTTTCAGTTACGTATGGCATTTTGTCTTGAGCTTGATCTGAGTTCTTTCTTCTTGAACCAGGCTTTGTCAAGAGTGTCAAAACTTAATCGAAAATCATGACCAGATAAAGCTTCTCAGCAACACCAGGAATAATTTGAACACTACTCTGAAAGTATATCTTGCTCATATCTTTTTGTTCCGAGCTTTCTATTAAAGCATACAAGTGCTTAATTTTTATATGTCCTTTTTGTACCTAACTTTTATTTATTTCATGGGTAAATACTCCACATAGCTTTATAGCAGTGACTTAGTTTAGTCCAAAAGGTGGAGTTTTTTGTTGCTTCACTGATTGTCAATCAATATAATTGGTTCATCTCTTGTAGGATGTGGAAGGAATGATGTCAATTTCGGTAGAGGCTTCTGAAGCACGGGATTCTCTTAGAGATGATAAGGAACTAATTAACACTTATGAAGTAGGCTCTTCTCAGATTCCTGACTTTCTTAGTCATCAACACTCCCCTAGTCTTCTGCTGATGGTCTGATGCTTCTAACTTAAATTGGTAACAGAGGTTAACAGCTCTTGATGGAAAGAGAAGGTTTGCGCTAGCCGCTGCAGGGTCTCATAAAGAAGAGGTTGGTAGACTAAGGTCAGTATCTTACGATATTTTTAAAATTTTTTTAGTTTATTTAGGTATGAATGAATAAGGTCCTCTTTCTTGACGCCCAAAATTTTAAATTTTTTTTGACTGTTCACATCTTACCTTTTGCTGCTTTTGGTATTTGAGTATAATATATATTCATTGCAAAAACATCAAATTGAACTGACTTCATGTTGGATAAACACATTCAAAGTTCGCTGCAGTTAGGGCTTGCAGCTCTCTTTATGATAAAAAATAGTGACTATCAGCCTAAGCATGCTGGTTTCAATTTCTCAATAGCTGATGCAGAAAATTATGAAGATGACTGATGACAGGACATTACAACAAGATACTATATCAAAGAAAAAAAAAAGAACAGTGCAGCAACATCCAGTTGCACTCTGTCTTAATCTCATATGAACATGCTTTAAACTGTGTCTGCTATGAATTGATAATTACTAATAGTGGAATATATAAAAATCTTTTAGTCTGCTGATATTCAGATGACCTTTGCCTCTTTGTTGGCTTTGGAATTTGACCATTTTGATTTGGAACTTTTGAAATTTGTCAGAGAGTATTTTGAAGATGTGGATCAAACATGGGAGACCTTTGAGAAGACACTATGGTCCCATATTGCGAATTTCTCTAAACTGGCTAAGGAGAGGTATTATTGATTTTTTGAAGAATTATTTGTCAAGCTGTCAAATCATGCTGCCTGCATTATCATAGTCTTGTCCTTTTGGGGAGTTCAGACTAATATTTTGTTGCATGATTACAAGGGCACATAATTTTGTGAAGTTTTCTTCAAACTTCAGTCACTGGTGTGGTTGTTGGAACTTGGAAGGCCTTTTTGCTTCTTCCTTTTCTTCTTTGTATTATTTTTGTTAGATAAATGGTGTTATTGGGATGCATCTAATGCTGAAATCGATATATACAAACGTATAGCATCCAAGATTAGAAAAGGCTGAAAAATAAAAGAGAAAAGTAATCTCAAAACCTTCCTTGCACAATGAGACCAAGTCACCAAGCTAAATCTTTAGGTAACCTTATGAGTCAAATTGCATGGTTTTCCTTCTCCCTTTCTTTCTCAAACATCGTTGGATAGCTCATCCTAATGTTGTTAACTATTATGCTGAGTATACCTATCTGGACTACATATGTGAAGATTGGGGCAGGGGTACTCATATTGGAAATCGTCAGAGTTCCTCAATTTGATTCATATGTAAAGCAGGTGACTGCTGGACTGGTATATTTGTAAAGGGATATGTTAATTCGATAAGCAGAAATAACAATGTAAATGGTAAAGTAAAAGAGTCTCTTCTTTGGTGGAATATATTATGTTTTTCTTTTCCTTGATAAGTTTTTTGGTGGAGTACCTTCTTTAGTATTTAGAACAGATGCAAGCTTCTCCTTTTGTTTTGTGTAGGGGGTTCCTGTAATTTATACGTGCACCTGCAAGCATCTTCGTAGTGCTTCTGCTATTTATTTTAATATATACTTACCTTTAAAAAAGTTGGAGTATACAATTTCCCGAACACTTAATTCTTTTGACAATGATACACATATAGACAGCATCATGGATCTGCACTGCACTGCTGCAACCGTGTAACTCTCTAGTCCTATGAGGAGGGCTGAGGGAATTAAAATATGGTATTGTTAAAGTTCTCTGGGTAATGATAAGCTCTTTTTCTTTTCTTTTCCCGTGAAAATACTTGAAAGGGGAGCATAGAAATTTGATATTTAAGAGAGAGAAAACACTCGGATTTAAAGAACAAAAAATAGACCTGTTTATACTTCTTAGGTATTTAAAACTTAGGCTGCCTCCTAATGATTCTCCATTTTTTTGTTGTTCCCCGTTGAATGGAACATATCCTATAGATATTCTCCAAGGTATCTTTGAATACTGGTGGGTGACCAATCATTTCGAGTTGTTGGATGCCTGTTACACCTGGCGTATCATTTTCCAGTGCAAGTTTAGGAAGCACCTTTCAAGTTGGATGGCCGACCATATAAAGTATTTAAAAAAAGCATGAAAGAATCAAACTGGAAAGAACACACAGTGCAATATTACTGCCTTTGTCTGCATATTAGTCTGTGATTTCGTTGTGGACATTATTCTATTAGATTTTGGAAGTTTGTTACTAGGTCGAGGATTCTCCTCTATAATGTGAAATCATCATGTTGGAGGCATAAGATAGCTCATCAGACCAATGAATCAGTGGCCTCTTCCTAAAGTTAGAGCTTTTAGACGGCTGAAGGACGCAGAAGTTCATGGCTAGGATCTCAAGACTGACTTTGGTGTCCAAGTTCTTTTTGTTTCTATGACCGTGAAATAGACGAGTGAACTAATGAACGAATAAATGATAATAGATAAGAAATTGTATTCGCGTCTCTCAAATCTTAATCTTAAGAGACTGAGTTCGGAATTAACAATGCACCTAGGAATCTAGGCTAGATAATACCATGTAATATGTATGTGCTGTTATTCAGATCTTACATATATGTCCACATACAATCAGTTATATCAGATGCTACAATATCACTTTAAGCTTCTTGTTTTTCCTTCATTTTTTTTAATTCTTGGTCGGTGTCCAAAATTGTTTGTTCCATAACCATTTTCATAGGCCTAGTTAGCTTTCCGTCTATTTATTGAAGTATTGTTGATTTGTGCATGTCATTTATAATTTCAAGTATCAAATTTATTCTTCATGTTTTAATTGACTTTTTCAAGTTTGCGCTGGATTTCTTGTATTCATTCATTTATTTCATTTTTTTGAACTGATAATGCTATTTGTTTGTTTGGCATAATTTGCAGCCCACAAACACTCGTCCGTGCTATAAGGTATGTCAACTTAAATGGAATTTTTCATGACCAAAGCTGATTAAGACAAGTCATTTTTTTCATTTCTATTTAGTGTAGTTGTACAGTAGCAGAGCTGCCACTGTTATGCCCACAATCTTGGCCTATGTTGCACACTTACAGTGTAACACCTTCTTGCACATCAATGTATTTCATGAATCCGGGATCTGGATTGTTATTTGTTCACCCTTCTCCAGGGTTGTTGAAATGCAAGAAATTTTAGATCAGCAACTCGCAGAAGAAGCAGCTGAGGCTGAGGGAGGTGGTGCTATGGCTTCAATTGCAAATCCTCGAAGAAATGCCAAGTAGGTGCTAAACCTTGCCTGGTTTTTGTTCTGTTTAAATTTCTGCATGCCTCACGTGTCAAAGTATATCAATGTATATTCTGCTTAATGTTTTGGCCTGCAGGAAAACACCTTCTTCAAAAAATCTCACACAACAGAAGTTGAAGGTTCAGGGAAAAGGCTACAAGGACAAATGCTATGAAAGTATAAGGAAGTCCGTTGAAGCACGTTTTGACAAACTGCTCAATGAGGAAGTGCTTAAAACAGCTATAGAGGAAGCTAGAGTGGTTAGCATATCTGCTTTTACACCTGCTTTTAGATGTTAGAATTTTTTACTTCTCCAAAAACACTTTTTATAGGCAACAAACTGAAAGAGACTGATTCTAAGATAGCATTATTGTAAAAAAAAAAGTTTATCTTTCATGAAATCTTTCTTGATGAAATTATTGATGCTTGTCAAGGACCTCCTGGCCCGTTGTCTGTTAGGTATAGTCATTCATATTGACAAGAATTTCCCCCATTTCCCTTCATCTTGCTGATAGAATACCATGTTTTCCTGAGCACGTGCTCCATTTTAGTTGCTGATATCATCCCTTCCTAACTAACTTCTGGTCAACAACTGGACAAGATTTTTGATGAAGTAGACACTGAAAGATTTTGACACATTTGGTACCTGTAGGTTTTAGCCTGTCATTCCTCCCCAAATCGGTAAAGTTTGCCACCTTTGTTTATCTTGTATCTTTTGAGTGTAACTGCTGTCATGCCAAAGGACTGCTTGAATTGAAAGGCTGTTGTCTCACCTAGTTAGCTGCACAGAATGCTCAAGGAACACCTTTTAGTATTTACAAGGAATGCAGCAAATGAGAAGAAAATTAAAGAGAAACGAAACTCGGGGGAAAGACGCACAGATTGCTAATGCTCTTAAAATAATGAAAATGCAAACAATCAAAGAAAAAGGTGGATGTGATGAGATAAATAAATCATATGTTATGAGAATGAGTTCTTATCTGTGTAATTAAAAATTAGAACCCTTTTTCATGGGGTGCATGTCATGATTTTCTTTTTAAAGTTTTTGTTTTGAACAAATCAGGACACTTGTTTCCAGTAAGACATGTCCTGTTGGGTTTTAATATATTAGATTAACCCTTAAACTTGTTGAGAAGATGACTAGATAAAGCATTTATGGAATTGATCCCCTTGCTTGATTAAAAAAAGAAAATTTGTAAACAAGAGGAGGAAGAATTTAAGGTTAGGAGATACATCCTTCTGTCGGAGATAAATGACAAAGTAGAGGAAAATAACTTTGCTGTGATGTATGTTTATTCTCATAATCCAGATATCCTTCCCTATTTTGCATTGACATATAATCTCATCAATTTCAGATGGGAGAAGAGCTTGGAGAGATATATGACTATGTGGCTCCTTGCTTTCCTCCAAGGTCTGTCCTCTGCTCTTTACACCTCTGTAATGCCATTTTCTTTTCCATTTATTTCGGGATCAACTAGTTTCAGCGATAGATGAACAAAACATTACTGTCTAGAAAGGGTAGTCTCCTACTCATACTCTTAAGATTTCCTCACTATCTCAAATTTCGGCTGCGCTGGATCCATTAGAGATTGTGTTGGAATTTTCTCCTCCATTTGGGAAATTTGCTCGGCAAAATAACTCTTATCTCTAACATTAGTCACAAGCTGAAATGCTCCGTATTGCTATTAATTGCTTTCTACTACTGATAAAGTATAATATTATATATAACTCACTCAATGTTAGATAGTCAAGCAGATGCCTGATGAATGGAGGTGGATTACGATGGTCCCTTTGTACAAAAATAAGGGTGATATTCAGAATTGCAACAATTATCGGGGTAGCAAGCTGAGGGTGAGGAGGAGTGTATCTATCTTTGAGAACCGGTTCGAATTTATGTCGGGGCGTTCGACTACGGAAGCCATTCACATTGTTAGGAGATTAATGG
Source organism: Nicotiana obtusifolia (assembly GCA_002018475.1). Classification (NCBI taxonomy): domain Eukaryota; kingdom Viridiplantae; phylum Streptophyta; class Magnoliopsida; order Solanales; family Solanaceae; genus Nicotiana; species Nicotiana obtusifolia. The sequence goes on from MCJB01052018.1 coordinate 324,215, forward strand.
AGCTACATAGGGAAAGGAAGAGGGACTTGCATATGGGGTTTATCGACCTTGAGAAGGCCTACAATAAAGTACCAAGGAGGTGCTATGGAGATGTTTGGAGGTTAGAGGCGTTCATGTTGCTTACATTAGGGCGATCAAGGATATGTATGATGGAGCTAAGACTCGGTGAGGTCCATGGGAGGGGAATCAGACCATTTCCCAGTTGAGATGGGGTTACATCAAGGGTCAGCTCTCAGCCCATTTTTATTTGCACTGACTATGGATGTGCTGCCGTGCTACATTCAAGGGGAGGTGCCATGGTACATGTTATTTGTAGATGACATTATTTTGATTGATGAGACGCGAGGCGATGTTAACGCAATTGGAGGTTTGGAGGCAAACCCTAGAGTTTAAAGGTTTCAAGTTGAGCAGGACCAAAACAGAATAATTGGAGTGCAAGTGTGGTGCAGATCGGGAAGTGGACGGGGATGTGAGGTTGGATTCACTAGTCATTCCTAGGAGAGAGAGTTTAAGTGTCTTGGGTTAGTTATACAGGGTAATTGGGAGATTGACGAGAATGTCACACATCATATTGGGGCGGGGTGGATGAAGCGGAGGCTCGCTTCCGGTATTTTGTGTGGTAGAATGTGCTACCAAAACTTAAAGGTAAAGTTCTACATAGCGGTGGTTAGACCGACTATGTTGTATGTGGGTGAATGTTGGCCAATCAAGAACTCCCAAGTCCAGAAGATGAAGGTGGCAGAAATAAGGATGTTGAGATGGATGTGCGAGCACACCAGATTGGATAGGATTAGGAATGAAGTCATTCGGGACAAGATGGGAGTGGCTTCGGTGGAGGACAAGATGCGGGAAGCGAGACTTAGATTGTTCGGACATGTAAAGAGGAGAGGTAAGGATAGACCGAAGAAGTATTGGGGAGACGTGATTATGGCGGCGCTCCAGCTCACCGTGGACATGATCCTTGATAGGAAGGCGTGAGGTCGAGAATTAAGGTAGAGGGTAAGGTAGTTCGTACCAGTAGTTTTAGTGCACGATTTAGTGCTAATCTTGTATTTCTTGTTCCCAGATTTCTATTATTACCGGTTGGTTCTTGCACTTTGGTTTTCTGATTGCTTTGCTGGTATTGTTGCTTATTGTTATTTCCTGCTTTTACCTTTTCTGAGCTTTTTTATCCGCTTTACTTTTGTATTTTTGCTAAGCCGAGGGTCTTCTAGAAACAACCTCTCTACTTTATCAAGGTAGGGGTAAGGACTGCGTATACACTACCCTCCCCAGACCCCACATGATCCCATTAGGTTTGTTGTTGTTGTATTTGGAAAATTTGCTCCGAAAAATAACTCTTATCTCTAAAATTAGTCACAAGCTGAAATGCTCCTTATTGCTATTACTTGCGTTCTACTACTGATAAAGTATAATATTATATATAACTCACTCAATGTAAGATAGTCAACCAGCATGATGTTCCTAATACTTAGGATGATCTAGATGTTTCACATGTATCTTGTTGACATGATTTTCTTCAAAAAGCTTTTGTTAGCTGTAAAGTTCCTTCTTGTGCTAAATAGGCGTGACTGTTTGATCGTAATCATGCAACACTTTCAAGTCAGTGGCATCTATACCTTAATATCTGTTTCCACTTGGTCAACTTCTGTTTCTTTTCTGTACGTTGTTATGTCCATTCTAATTTATACTTTATATGGTCTCAGATATGAAATTTTCCAGCTCATGGTAAACCTTTATACGGAGAGATTTGTCCAGTGGCTGAGAAAGCTGAGTGACCAAGCTAATAATATGACGAATATAGAGATTTTAAAGGTAATGCAACTTTAATCATATTGGCATTTCCTTTCTGTTGGATAACTGAGGGATTATATTGGCATCAGAAACTGTTGTTTGTTTGATTAAAAGCTAGAGAATATGAAAATTTTATAAACTATTGATATGGAAGTCATGAAAGAGCACCTCCATCACCTTTTTTAATCTAAAGAAAATTTGATATTAATTCCTATGCTGTGATGATAGACTCATCGCTTTGAGGTTAGATTTTAAAGGCAATACAACTTTAATCATATCAGCATTTTCTTTCTTTTGGATAGGTGAAGGATTATTTAGAAAATCGTTGTTTGTTTGATTAAAAGCTAGAAAATATGGAAATTTTTTATACTATAGAATATGGAAGTCACAAAAAACCATTTCAACCAGTTATTCTTTATCTAAAGGATATATGATATTAATCCCTATGCTGTGGTCATAGGCTCAAAGCTTTGAGATAAAAAATTTGGTCAAATATGATTGTTTCTTTTACTACTTGCCGTGGCTTCTTTGTTTCTTTGTTTCTTTCTTTCTTTCTATTATACCTTTTTATCCCTGCTTTTAATTAATCTCAATGTTACCGAATTGTGCACTCCTCGTAAACTTTCAGGAATAGTGGTATAGCATCCTTTATGCTGAGAAACATATCTGTGTTAGTACTTCTCCTAATAGGCTCATGGCCTTGTTGTGGTTCTTCTTTCAACCAGTAACAAATTTTCATGAAGAGAAAGGCAGTCATGTCTAAGGGCTTTGATTTAGTTTCGTATCTTCCTTTCTGATTCTTTTGATAACTGTGCTTTTGTGTCCATGAGCTACATAGTTCTGCAAAAACAAAGTGCCGCTTCCTGACTTACCGATAATTAACTTTAATTACTCCCCCTCATCATCTCTCAGCATTAGCTATCTTCCCAATAATTCTTTTCTATATGGGTGGGTAAATGCTCTCTCTCTCTCTCTCTCTCTCTCTCTCTCTCTCTCTCTCTCTCTCTCCCCCCCCTTTGCAAGAGATGTTGTCGTGATTCGGAATTGAGATGTTTTTCCAATCCATGAATTAGGTAACAGGTTGGGTGGTCGACTACCAAGAAAGTCTAATTGGACTCGGAGTTGATGATTCTTTGGCTCAAGTTTGCTCTGAGAGTGGTGCAATGGATCCCCTCATGAATGCGTATGTTGAGAGAATGCAAGCTACGACAAAGGTTTAAACTCAATCTATTATCATAACTGCTTTTCATATTATTTTAGGACATACATGATGCTGACTTTTCATCTTATTTCGTAACATAGAAATGGTACTTGAACATCCTTGAGGCAGACAAAGTACAGCCACCTAAAAAGACTGACGATGGGAAACTTTATACGCCTGCTGCTGTTGACTTATTTAGGATTCTGGCGGAGCAGGTGCAAATTGTACGAGAGAATAGCACTGATGTCATGTTATACAGGATTGCCCTGGCTCTCATTCAGGTAAATTCTTTTGTTTCATTATATGCATCTACAAGGAAAAATCTCCAATGCTTTCTGTTCCGGTGGCATCATTTCTTATCCCTTAATAATCATGCTTGTGTTACGACAAAACAGACTCAATTCTCCCTGGACTCTTAGTTAACATTTACCTTTGAAGTAGGGGGTTAATGGTGCATGGTTGTCCTCAGTATTTTTTGTGAAGTATTTTGCCTCAACAAAAATGTGTATCAAGTGATGTTCAAGTACTTGAGTTCTTGTAGAAAATAGTTCACGAGTATTTGAAGCATTTTTTGGACTTTGTTCTTTGAGAGAAGCAGTTATTCCGAAATGCTTTATCTTCTATAACCTTCCTCATGGAGGAATTTTTGTCTTTCCAGTTTTAATCTAAGCTACCCTTTAATGAAAAGAGGGAAAAAGAAGGAATATGATCTTGTGTATACATGATAACTGTTTTCCCTCTCTTTTATGAGTGTGTTTTTATATCACCTGCTTGATCAGATGTCCAAAAACTTGTTCAGAGACTTAAAGGTCTTAATTTTATTTCTTTCCCGTTCTGATATATTTCTAGTAATCTGCTCCATATAAATTCATGAGTTTTTGATTGGTAACAGCTTGATTTTCAGGTTTCTGAAAAGAAACTTTTGCTGGTTACGTGATAATGTTTGATTCCAGGTAATGATTGATTTTCAAGCAGCTGAGAGGAAGAGATTGGAGGAACCTGCTTCCGAAATCGGTCTGGAATCCCTATGTGCAATGGTTTGTAAAATTTTGAAATCTAAACTGTTTATTGTGAAGTAGAAATATCTTTAAATCATGTTGGTGCTATACAACTATGCTAAGATCTAGACACTATGGCAGATTAACAACAATCTTCGCTGTTATGATCTCGCGATGGAGCTAAGTTCTAGTACTCTTGAAGCTCTCCCACAGAACTATGCCGAGCAGGTGCTTATTAGTTTCTTCTCTTCCCCGTAACTTCTGCATGCATCTTCTCTGCTTTATCCTGATTGCTGTTACTGCCTTTTTTCCCATCAGTTGTTTTGTTTTTACGCTTACGTCTAGGATGAGTCTGATAAACTTTTTATTTTGTATGTGATATGTCAGATTTGATTAGAAAGGTGATAGACAGATGGTTTATATGTCCATATATTTAGTTCTTACTGTTGTAATATTTCTGTGGATCTTGCTGGTCTTTTTGTTGTGATCATATCTTTACTTCATCCTTTTACTTTTTACTTTTTGGGTAAGAAAATAGAGTCATATTTATAAGGTAGAAGGGTGTATAAGAGGACGAATGTCCTCAACTATAAGAAATGTTACTTCTAATAAACTAAACCGTTAATCTCGCTGAAGATTGATTGATTATTTATCAATAAAAAGGACACCTTGTAGAAGATTGAAAATACGATATTCAAAACATGTTCTGCAAGAAACTTATCTTAGAGCGTATTTACATTGGGCTCTAACCAAATACTTGATATGACAACCAATAACGTATGTTGCCAGTCAAAATTTTACCCCTTTTCAGCAATGAAAGCCCAATGCTTTCCAGTTAAAGATTCAAAAATACATAAGATTTGTCAAACAATCGGATAATCTCCGCCACAACTCTAGCAACGAAAAAGTAGAAATGTGAAAAGGATCACATTGCTCTTCTATCACAAATGTAATGATGTGGGTTACTAATCCACAAAGGACCTATCATCAGAAGATATAACTCGTTTTATGTGAGTTAAGCATGAGGAAATTTAGCATAGAAGAATCAGAAGTTGGGTGAGGAAATATGAAAGTTTCAATTTTGATGCATGTGTGTGTCGTTTGATAAAAGATTCTCTTTTCATCAGCCTCCACATTGCAACTCCTTTTCCCCCCCTTCTCGGTGAGATTGAAGTTCTGCAACTGCAACACTGGTACAACCTTTATGGCTCAATTCTACCGTATTATACTATAAGATAATATAATACATAGACCCACTAATGCCTGGTGTATGCCAGAAAGTATTGATGCTTTTTGATGTTGTGGGACAAAATGAAATAAAGGGCAGCCCGGTGCACAGGGCATTCCGCGTTCACGCAGGGTCCGGGGAATGGCCGCACCTCAAGGAGTGTGATGTAGACAGCCTAACCTAATGCAAGCATTAGTGGCGGCTCCCACCGCTCGAACTCGTGGCCTATAGGTCACACGGAGACAACTTTACCGTTGCTCCAAAGCTCCCCTTCTGGGACAAAATGATTTGTTTTGAATATATGGATGTCAGAGATGGTGAAAGAGTTCTGCGTCTAACGCTTCTTGTCAAGTCCTAGTTGTTTGGCCGAGAAGTTGGTTTCTGGCACTTGCATCTAACTGTTGTCAATGTGATTACTGTTAAGTCCTAGTTATTTGGCCTAGAAGATGCGTTGCTGGCATTTAATTTCCTCTTATGTTAAGTTATTTGATTGCTTCTCAGGTTAATTTCGAGGACACCTGCAAAGGTTTTTTAGAGGTTGCAAAAGTAAGTACTGGCTTGGTTTTATGGATGGTGACTATACTATTATAATAAAGTGTGCAACATATCTCTATTTACTGTGGAGTTAATTCCCCACTCAAATTTTATGGATAACTTAAGGGACAACCTATTGGAAACCAGATATAAGCCAGACGTAGGTGCATGAATTCAATATTGCTTAAGGTTTAAGGTCTCAAGAATCATGCCGTGCATGTCAAGGCTATCTTCTGAAGCAATAATAAAGAACATGTATCCGTTATGGGCACTCTATTAGGTGAAAAACTTTAGAAAATTGAAGTAGCCATCAGAATGTAAGACGTGTAACTCGTCGTCTTGTCCAAAATCTCTATCAGGAACAAATGGTCTCTTGTTATTTCAACTTATTGTATTATCTATTCAAGACATAGCTTCTTGAATGGAAATAGAAATATTCCACATCTCATATTATGAATGATCACATAGAGGGCACAACGAGTAGCACGCATGGAGGATAAAATAAGAGAGTGTTTGAGATGGTTTAGCTGTGCCTTATGTAAACCTCAAATTAAATTGGTCCGCAGGTGTGACAATATAATGATTGAAGGTGGTAAAAAGTAAAAGATAGATCTAACATTACATGGGGAAAGTGCTAATACAAAAAACACATGGCGGGAGATTGTCTCGAAACACCTACAAGCTTTTGGAATCAATGTGTAGTTAGTTAAGAACAGAGCAAAATAGAAGCGGAGGATCCATATTGGCAATACCGAAGAGTTCGAATTAAAGCCGAGTTTGTTAGACTTATATTAGCTTGTGTGTTTGCCAGGAGTATGTATAGTGTATTTTGAGAAATTCTATGCTAGTATGTGGATAAGGGAATAAGTGTGAGATTTGGAGAACTTTTAGTTTTCCGTAAAAAACTAGTAACTGTGGTAGTACTGGAATGAAATGGACCGGAACATAATGGATATGGGTGCATGTTTTCAATCCAACTAGCTTGAGATTGACGCATAATTGATAGATTGATTGACAGATTAGAGCTAACACATAATTTAAGCCTGTCTCAAATAAGCCCACTAAAGACTTGGCCTCTCTAACATTATAATGCAAACCAAACCCGCAAACTAAGCAACCTAACTCCAAGCGGAAACCCAGAACATCTCCAAACTTGCAGATTTGGGTCAAGCCAAAACCCATGGCCAACCAGTAATGCTAGCTATCTAAACACGAAACCACAACTAAAAAGTCAGTACCAAGTACCCAACAGCAAAATTTCAAAACCCTTTCTTGCGTAACCCCAAATTGAAACAACCATTGGAAGTGATCCAAGAAGATGCATTTTGTGCCTTCAGGGACTGTTATTGTGAGTGTTCATTGCTTAGAGGGCTCAAGTCTTGTGTGATCAAACGATCTTTGGGAAGGGGAAGAGTAGTGGACTTGGAGCTGGGGATAGCAAGAAAGGGGAGTAAATTTCAATGGGTACACTATAGACCATAGTTACCTTTTACCAGTACTTCGTATCTGACTTTTTTTTTTATTGGTGATACTTCATTACTTTGTACCTGAGTTGCTCTCACTAATTTCAGGAAGCTGTTCATCAAACTGTCAGTGTCATCTTTGAAGATCCAGGAGTAGAGGAATTGCTCGTTAAGTTGTATCAGAAAGGTGAGATGTTCCTCAGATTTCTTTCTGTTGCTAGGAGCTCTCGTCCCATATGTTAGAAGCATCTATCTTAGAACTGTTACTACCTATTATTTACTGGTGAAATGTTGGATCTATTCTGTCCTTGTGCTATGTTCACAAAGTGATCTAGTCAATTCAGTATCTGCACCGTTGCTTCTATGCTATTTTACTTTTCTGTCCAATTTGGATTGTTTTGATTGTATACGTGTATTTGCTTCTTTATTATTTTGTTAACAGCGTCATCATAACTACCCCTATATTGAAGTATCTGCTCAAATCTGAAGCGAAGAAAGTCTGACTCGTCTATTAGTCCCTCCATCCCCAACACAGTTTCCACCTTTCCTTCTCGCGTCTAAATATAATGTCAAATGTTCTTTAAAAGAAATGTTTGGTATATTGTATGATAATTTTTTTAACCGAGAAATCCCTGAGGTCAGCGATGGTTCGAATGGGTCCCCCCCCCCCCCCCCCCC
>MCJB01052018.1:336137-351016 GCA_002018475.1 Nicotiana obtusifolia
CCCCAAAAATGATACTATATTGTATTTCTGATAAAAGATTTTCTTGTCAACAGGAAAATAAGGTGACTTCTGAAATATCATTAGGATATGAATTCAATCTTCAAGCTAGTTAATGAAATCATAACATAATTTAATTGATCCTACTGGACGCTGAGCTTTGCTCTAATGGTAAGAGCGCAATGCGTAATGACCTATCCATGAGAAAGAGAGCGTTGCGCGTGATTTGTAGATTAGGCGCACGGCATGAGTTTGAATCCTACCGCAAACATAAGCGCCTAAATTAAGTGGAATGGGCAGAGGTGTGAGGTCATTATCCACCGAGCTTCGAACCGTGTTCTAGCTGGCGCTCTGGAATTCTTCAGTTATAGAAAAAAAAATTAACTGATCCTATTTTTCCTATTAAAATTTATAGATCTACCTTACTGGTGCTTTAAATTATCTACACAAAGCATATGTACGCACATACACCTGTGTTATGTTGTCATTAACTTTGGGTAACTTCCAAGTTGTCTTTTGATGGCTAAGATGTTGTATGTCAATGGAGAAGGAGTACATGATCTCTCTCTCTTTATAATTTCAAATTTTCACTTCCACTGCAGAAAGTAGAGAACAGAGTAAGGATACTCAGTGACTTGAGAGAACTTGCTTCATCTGAGAGCCCTGATTCCTTCACACTGGTTTACACAAATATTTTAGAACAGCAACCGGACTGTCCAGTAAGTTTTCTTGTCTGCTTTTCCATGCAAAGAAATCTCAAAACTGAGTTATGAATCATTATGAATCTAAATGTCAGTTGAAAATTGAATCTACCGTGTGGAAGCTGGTGGTTAAAATCATTATCTTGTTGTTCTATCGTGTCTCTTGATTATTGAGCATTGTTGTTACTCTCAACTGCAGCCAGAAGTGGTTGAAAAGATTGTGGGTCTGCGAGAAGGCATACCGCGAAAAGATGCAAAAGAGGTATACATGTGTTATCTTTGTGGCACACATGCTCAAAATTTTTGTTCAAAATTTGAACTATCTGAGAAAAGGATATTGCTACTCATTAGTAGTTCTTTTGTTTGCACTTTCTACATTACATCCTACCAATGCATTAGTGAAGTGGTTAACATGTTTTAGTAAGTTGCCATTATTTGCCATGCTTTAAGGCTACAAGATTTAATGTTTCTTTTTTCGCCATTAAAAATCAAAAGTCATTGTTTCACCATTACTTTTGATAATATATTTACTCTATATAAATATATTCGTTCCATACAAAAGCAGAAGCTTGTCGATGTCAGGCTTCTTTTTGACCAAACCATGTTAGAGACTTCTCCAAATTATTTGTTGATCCCTTCTAAACATCTATTGCAAGAGCTCTGGTGTTGTGCTTCGGTTTTGTTTTACTTTTCTGCTGCACCTGTTTCTAAATTACCTGTAAAAATATCAAAAGCATTAAGCTCTTGGATCTCATGCATTTGCAGCGACTCCTTATATTAGTGAGCCCTCCAAGGCTGTTCATTATCTTTGAGACGATAACTTTGGTTTCTCTTTAATGCTTTCTTGATGGGGATTTCTTTGTGAAATAGGTTGTTCAAGAATGCAAAGAAATCTATGAACATTCTCTGGTGGATGGAAATCCCCCAAAGACAGGTTTTGTTTTCCCCAGGGTGAAGTGCTTATCAGCTACTAAACATTCCATATGGCGAAAGCTGACATAATCCAACAGCTACAAGAAGTCGTTTGTTGCAATCTGAAGAAAATTTCCTGTACATGCCTTAATCATAGATGTACAGATTGGGACTATAGTTTCTACGTATTTATATGTTCTGATTAATTAGCCAATTTGTACGGATGGTAGTTACCTTTGCCAAATATGTGTTCATTCTATTGTCCAGTATCAATTTTGCAACTATTGTAGTTTCAGCATTGTCACTCCGGTTGTACGTGTGATGATTGTTTGATAATAGGTCAGTTGAGTTCATGTAGTCTCTCTCTCTCTCTCTATCTCGTGGGTGATTCTTCTCTCTTTTAGCCTTGAGAACTGTACAGAGAAAAGGACAGTTTTCGTTCTCATTCGTAAGAATACCAAATAGCTGTAGCCGTCATGAGCAAGTTTCTTCTCAGCTTTGGACTGATTCAAAGAATTATCTCTACTAAAAGTTTTACTTGGTTAACTCCAAACAAAAAGAAGATAAAATAGAGGTAAAGTAGGGATGAAGGAAATAAGTAGTCTATTCATTCCAAATCACGTATTTTTCATGCAAGTGTTATTTCTTGTATAAACATATGATCACTTGACGTCTGTGCTAGATTACCACTTTATGCGAGTTTACGTTACGAGTTTCAAAGGTGATAGACTAGAGCTACTGGTTTGTAAATTATTTAGTATTGTCATGAGATTGTTCAGATGGAGCGCAATGAATACTGAAGATTAATATAGTCGGTTTTAACTAGTTTAGGATTAAGATGTTAATGTTGTTTCATAAACAAATAAAACACTTCCCTCTGAACATGTAAAAGAGGAAACAAATGATAGGGGGGACAGGGGAGGCACTAGGCAGAGAGAGATCAAATTTGAGCAAAGTTAACAAACCAAAAAATATGAAATTCAGAAATTCCGGATTATGCTTGCTTTAATCATGTCAAATGGAGGAAATTAAGGATAAAGGTTGACTCAAACAATCGTCAAAGGAATAATGCAACTTGTACTTAACACTTTTCCACTTGCTCCACTTGACCAAACCACAAATAAGAACAGTACACTCATCTTAACTCATTTTTTATAAATTAGTTTATCTTAGTGCTAATCAGTGGAATCTTATTTTGTCAATAAACACCATTAAGCTTCTGTAATTTCACAAGTATATAAATCCCAACTCATTTCCATCCTTCCATAGTCAAGAAAATTCTTTGAAACCTCAACCCCATTTAAAAGCAAAAAAAAAAAAAAAAAAAAAAAAAAAAAAAAAAAACATGGATAATATTATTCCTCAATTGCATGTTAGAAATTTAGGTAGAAGAAGCTCAAGACATTCAACAAAATATCATGGTGTAAGAAGAAGGCCATGGGGTAGATATGCAGCTGAGATTAGAAATCCAAACACAAAACAAAGGCATTGGCTTGGCACTTTTGATACTGCTGAAGAAGCTGCTTTGGCTTATGATATTTCTTCTATTGCGTTTTGTGGTATTGAAAATGCACGTACTAATTTTGTTTACCCATTCATGTCTTTTCCTTCACCTTCTTCTCAACCACCACCATCATCACCATCTCTTCCGCCTCCGCCTCCGCCGCCGCCGCCGTCAACACCGGAGTTGGTAGTGGTTGAAAATGAAGAAGATGATAATGATAATGATGATGAGTCTCTTGTTATTGCTTCTATTTTACAAAGTTTTCGCCATTCAAACACATTAGACAAACTAGCTCTTTGAGGATATCTTCAATTAACAGTTTTCAACTTATTTTTCTTTTTCTTTTGTGTTTCGAGGTCAACGAAAAAAAAGGTTATGCTCTTTTATCTTTTAATTATCAAACTATATTTTCTTCATTGACAAGTTCCAACAACTTTGACGAACTATTAACTGGTGAAGACTTTTCCAGTGTGGAGATTATTTGGTTCTTTTACTCCACATCATGAAAGTTATTAATATACGTAACTATAAATGATATGATAAAATTTGATGTGATGATCTTCAAAACTAGTATACCCTCTATGGCGTCCCGTAAGATGTACAAATATGTATATGATAAGTTATGTGCTTTTATATTTTGATGATTTAATAAATTCCATGCGAGAACTAGATAGAGAATCTGATACACAGCCTCAAAGTGCTCAAAACACCAAGTCACACGTATGTCACAAGTTCCAATAATATTACTCAAAGAAACGGCAGTGGAAAAAAATGACTATCAATTCCTCCGGTCACAGTACAAGTCAACTCCTTACAGCTATTAAAGCTGCTGCACTATTGCATTGCACACGCAAAAGTGCATCAGTCACCTTTTGGAGCATGCTGTGTACCAGATACTTGCTTACATCATCCTAATAACCTCACTTATATATTATCAATATGAGGTAACGGGAAAACACGCACTTGAAAACCCTAAATCATTAATTCTCTCTCAGGTATGAAGCCGCCTTCATTCACTCCTAGGCTTGAAGAACAAAGTAGCAGCAGAACAAAGGACCAGATTCCAGCACTGAGTTCATCGTGTGTCCTTAGTATTGTTGTATCTTTGTTAATGTTATTCACTTGTAATTCCTACTCAACTTAGTTAGAAGCATCTTGTAGGATATCTTTTGTAAGCCATAAACCGTGTGTTTGTGTTTGGCTAGAGTTAGTCAAAGTGGTGAGCTTTGTAATAGAGTTATTACAAAGAGGCTTGCAATAGAGTTATTGCAAGAAGGTGAAGGATTAAGAGTTTAATTCCTAGGTCACAATAGGTTGTAAAGTAATGTTGCTCGGTTAGTGAAGTTGAAATCCTACGAGTGTAAGTCGTGGTTTTTAATGCCGTGAGTTGGAGTTTTTCACGTAAAATATTGTTGTGTCATTTACTTACTGTTATGTGTGTGTGTGCGCGCGCGTGTGCTCTGTGGGAACTGATAGAGTACCAAGTTCTCTATACAGTTTGGTGGACTCTAAGTTTACATCAATTGGTATTAGAGCAGGTTCTTTCTATAAGGCTAACACCTAGAAAGGATCCACATGGTTGCTCCACCAAATTTTGAAGAAGGTCAATCAACCTACAGACCACCAAGATTCAATGGACAATACTACAACTGGTGGAAGACAAGAATGCATGATTTTATCATGGCTGAAGATTCAAAGCTTTGGGATGTCATTTATGATGGACCTGTCGTCCCTGTGAAGACCATTAGCAAGAAAGTAGTGACAGTCCAAAAGACAAGGAAGGAGTAAAACGATGCAGACCGCAAAGCTATAGAGAAACTTCCGAGCAAAGAAGATCTTCGTCCGCGGTATTGGACCAGGCGAGTATAACATAATCTCAGCTTGTCAATCTGCCAAGGATATCTGGGAGTCTCTCCAAACCGCACATGAAGGAACAACTCAAGTCAAGCAGTCAAAGATCGACATGCTCACTACTGAGTATGAACTCTTCAAGATGAAGGATGATGAGTCCATTCAGGACATGCATACTCGCTTCACTTCCATCATCAGTGAGCTCCATTCTTTAGAGAGATCATTCTAAGGAACAAACTGGTCAGGAAAATACTCAGTGTATTACCTTGTTCTTAGAATAGTAAAATCAATGCTATCATAGAGGCAAAAGATTTGCTAAAGTTGACGATGAAGAACTCATTGGAAATATGAAGACCTACGAAATGAAAAAGAAGAAGGACCATGAAAGAAGAGAACCCAAAAAGGAGAAGAACCTGGTTCTCAAGGAAGACAACAGTGACTCAATTGGTGATGATGCTGACATGGCCTATTTGACAAGAAGGTTTCAGAAAATGGTTCGCAGAAATGGGGGTATTCCGAAAAAGGCAGTTCTAGCAGACCAAAAGGCTACGATTGCTGTCACAAAGGCGGGAAGCCAGGACATTTCATCAAAGATTGTCCTCTACACAAGCAAGACCAGTACAAGCACAACAAAGACAAGTGGGCCAAGAGGAACCATGTTCATGATAGGAAATTCAAGAGGAAAGATGCCGTTGACAATGTTGTGAAATAAGCTCTTGCTGCATGAGGAGATTCCTCTAGTGAATATGAGAGAGATGATGAAACAGGCGACACCTCCACGATGGTTGTTGAAAGTGAAGCAGCTGAATATAACTCATCTTTGCCCTGATGGCAAAATCTGACAAGGATGAAGATGACGATAACGATAGCGTAAACTTTCTAGACATACAAAGAAATTTGAAGTCTTACTCTCAAAAGAAGCTTGTATCCTTAGAAAATGTTCTGATTGATGCTTACCATAACCTTATCAATGATAAAAATATTTTAACCGTGGAATTAGAAGAGGTAGAACATGAGAGAGATGATTTACTAGTCGTAGTTGTTGAATTAAAAGAAACCGTTGAGGATTTAAAGAATGAAAAGGATGTTCTAACTAAGAAAATTGAAAAGGTAGAGCATGAGAGAAATGAATTGTTGGTAGTAGTTATGGATCTAAAAGAAACAGTAAAGGAATTAAAAAGGGAAAACATTTCTGGAAGTGGTTCAAAAGTAAGGAAGTGGCTAATGAGGCACACCTTAAACTTGAAAATGAACTCAACATGATAAAATTGAGTCTATGTGCTGAACTAGAAAGAAATAGACAACTTCAGTAAGATCTAAGGAGGGTTAAAACTGACCTAGATAAATCTCTAAAGTGGACCTGGTCCTCTGACCATGTATAAAAGTAATGGGGGGAACATGCAGGGAATTGTGTTCCAAAGAAAGGGCTCCTTACAACCCACATAACAAGTATGTTACTATCCCTGATAACTGGCTTTGCACTCATTTGGTGACACTGGGCATTTTAAAGACTCCTGTAAAGCTAGATTTCAGTCCCAACAGAAAAACAAAATTTTTGTTGAAAAAGTACCTACTGCTAGGGAACTTGGTCCTTACAATAAAAAATATGTGATGCCTGCTTGGACAAGAAGGAGTTTGATTCGTCCTTTTACTCACTACAAGGGACCCAAACTTGTTTGGGTTCCTAAGTCTAATCTTTGATTTCCTTGTGCATGAAGTAGTGAAAGAAGCAGCCAAAGATGGTATACGGATAGCGGCTGCTCTAAACATATGAATGGAAGTACCGGTGGTTTCCTTTCACTCAAATCCCTACAAGGTGGGAGTGTGTCCTTTGGCAATAGCAAAAAAGAATACATTTTGGGAGTTGGAACAGTTGGAAAGACACTCACCTACTCAATTGAGAATGTGTATTATGTGAATGGCCTGAAATATAGCCTACTGAGTGTCTCTCAAATCTGCGACAAAGGAAACAAAGTGGAGTTCTTATCAAAGTCTTGCAATTTCACCAATCTTATGATTGCTGAAGTGGTTCTGATGGCAAAAAGATTCAAAAGCATCTACGTTGCTGACTTTGAGTCCTTAAGCAGTGGGGATCTTACATGTTTGAGTGCTGTTGATGATGATGCTGAACTGTGGCACAGAAGACTGGCACATGCAAGCTTATCCTTGCTGAACAAGCTAGTTAAGAAGGACCTAGCCCGTGGCTGGCAAAGTCAAGGTTCAAGGATCACAAAGTGTGTGATGCACGTGTGAAAGGAAAGCAAGTCAGGTCCTTCTTCAAGCCAAAAAAGGAAGTTAGCACCTCGAGGACACTGGATCTTCTCCATATGGATCTGTGTAAACTATGAGGGTGCCCAACAGAGGAGGAAAGAAATTCATTTTGTCATTGTAGATGACTACTCCAGTTTCACATGGACCTTGTTCCTCAGAACTAAGGATGAAACTTTTTCGGTCTTTGCTACTTTTGTGAAGTGCATTCAAGTGAAAATGAGCCACAATGTTGTAAGAATAAGATCTGATCATGGTACAGAGTTCGACAATGCAAAATTTGACGAATTCTGTGCTGAAAATGGTATAAGTCATAATGTTTCAACTCCCAGAACACCCCCATAAAATGGTGTTGTGGAGAGGAAAAATAGGACTCTTGAAGACATGTCAAGGACGATGCTAATTGACAGTGGTGTACCAAAGAGCTTTTGGGCTGAGGCGGTGAACACTGCCTGCTATTTGATAAACAGGTGCATGATCAAGTCCCTCTTAAATAAGACCCCATATGAATTGCTAAACGGGAGGAAACCCAAGCTGACTTACCTGAGAGCATTTGGTTGTAAATATTTTGTTCTCAACAATGGTAAGGAAGTGCTGGGAAAATTTGATGCCAAAGTCTGATGAAGGGATCTTTCTTGGATATTCTTACAAAGCAAAGCATTCAAGGTCTACAACAAAAGGACTCAATATGTTGAAGAAAGCGTACATGTAATCTTCGATGAATCACACCACTTAAGTGGAAAAGATTCACATGATAAGAATGATCAAGATGGAGAGAAGTCAAAGGTTCCCGCAGAAGTAATTGATATGGCAAATGGGAAGGCAGATCTGATGAGTCAGGTCAAGGAATCTAATGAAGAAGATGCAGCAGAACCTCCAGCTACTTTATAGGAACCCGGTTCCTCCATTATAACAACTGAAGCAGAAAAAAGAGTTGCTGATGTGGTGCAATGAACTCCTGATGTTGAGCGGAGAAGTGACACTCACACTTCCATGGATGCTAACAATGGATCCCACTAAGAGGAACCTGGCTTTCTCACAATGAGATTCAGGTGTGCAACTGGAAGCACAAAAGCTCACATCTTCTCCAGAATGTGATCACTCCTCTTGATTCAGGGATTTAAACTAGACAAAGACAAGAAGCATGTTTGCCTTATCAGCCTTCTTGTCTCAAATTGAGCCCAAAAATATCAAAGAAGCTTTAAAATATGCTGACTGGATTGGTGCTATGCAAGATGAACTCCATCAATTTGAAAGGAACAACGTGTGGCACCTGGTTCCTCGACCCTCAGATAGAACTGTCATTGGAACCAGGTGGGTTTCAGAAACAAGCTTGATGAGTTTGGAAATACAACAAGAAACAAGACCAGGTTGGTGGTTCAAGGTTATAATCAAGAAGAAGGAATTAAATATGATGAGACTTTTGCTCCAGTTGCATGGATGGAAGCCATTAGAATTTTGCATCTCATATGAAATTCAAATTGTTCCAAGTGGATGTCAAGAGTGCATTTTTGAATGGGTATTTAAAGGAAGAAGTCTTTGTCAAACAACCACCTGGTTTTGAATGTCGTGAGCATCCTGAACATGTATTCAAACTCGACAAGGCATTATATGGTTTAAAACAGGCCCTTCATGCATGGTATGAAAGGTTGTCCAGATTCCTTTTGGAAAATGGCTTTACAAGAAGGAAAATTGACAATACTCTCTTTTTGAAAAAAAGAGGGAGGAACCTGCTAATTGTGCAAGTTTATGTTGACGATATCATCTATGGTGCAGCAAATGATTCCTTAAGTGAGGAGTTTGCCAAGCTTATGGAAAGAGAGTTTGAGATGAGCATGATGGGGGAACTGAACTTCTTCATAGGTCTGCAAGTTAAGCAAACCTCTAAGGGAACAATGTGAAGTTAGCAGAAATACACTAAAGAGCTTCTGAAGAGGTTTGATATGGAAAGCTCAAAGACTATTGATACTTCTATTGCCACTGCCACTCGTCTGGACATGGACGAACCTGCTTCCCCTGTGAATGAAACCATGTATCGTCGGGGCATCATTGGTTCACTCTTGTATCTCAAAGCCAGTAGACCTGATATTGTGTTCAGTGTGTGGGATTATGTGCTAGATTCCAATAAAATCCAAAATAATCTCATCTGAAAGCTGCTAAAAGAATTTTAAGGTATCTCAAAGGAACACAGGACCTGGTCCTCTACTATCCCTCAGGAGACAATTTCGACTTAATCGTGTATGCTGGTGCTGAGTATGCTGGTTATTTTGGTGGATAGAAAGAGTACATATAGGATGGCACATTTTCTGTGATCATGCTTGATTTCATGGGATACAAAGAAATAAAACTCAGTATCTCTCTCTATTGCAGAAGCTGAATATGTGGCAACTGCTTCCTGTTGTGCTGAACTGTTGTGGATCAAGCAACAACTAAAAGATTTTGGTATGTTTTCTGACTGTGTGCCACTACTGCGTGACAGCACAAGTGCTCTCAAAATGGAAAGAACCTGATTCAGCATAAGAGGACAAAACACATTGATGTGCGACATCATTTTCTCAGGGACAATGTTGAAAAGGGTCTCATTTGCAGTTTTGCAAAACAGAGGACTAAATAGCTGATATCTTCACCAGAGCAGAGAGCATTTTGAAAAGAATCGACTGGAGTTGGGACTAATAAAATTGAATTGAGTACCAGGTCCCTCAATGATTGACTATGAAAGAATGTAACGGGAAAAAGTATTTTCTGGTAATTTCTAACTCAATTCTATACCGTTACAGATAAACACGCATGGAAATTACATAGCAAACAAGTAGCTAATATATTACAATTTGATAAAAGGATGAGGCTCATGTTTACAAAACTCAGTCAGGAAACTTGGTTCCTTTGACTCAGGTTAGTAGTTCCTCTTGCACTCATACGCATTTTAAACTGCTAAAAGTGCCTCGTCATTAAAATGTGTCCGCCTTTTATCTCACAACTTCTTAAGCCCAATTGTCACACCCGTTACAAACCGACCTGTTTACCAAGCTCGTTGCACCCAATTGTAACCGATCCCTCATCCCCTCTAAATAACCCCAAAAGACATGTCTCTCTCACAATTGTCTATATCAAAGCCATCAAACTCTTTTCCTCTCTTAGAAAACCCTCCCTCTCTCTCTCTCTCTATCTCTCTCTCGTGTCTTTGCTATCAAAAATCACCATGTCTTCCCAGAATCCAGAGTCTCCAAAGGCCACCATTGTCATTCCCACCGTGTCTTCGTCTTACGAAGAACAGAAATACGAGTCTGAGTCTCAACCATTACCCACCGAAAATCTAATCTCCGACCAACAACCACCCATTGTCTCCTCCTCGACCCATCAAGTTCGGTTCTCACCGTAGCCGCAAAAATTGAACACCTAAAAGGTTTGTCGCTATGACCTCTCCCTTTAATTCGCTAGAAAAAATGGTAAAAGACAAAATGATGGACAGAGACGAGGGAACAGAGGTTTCGAGTCAGCAAGTTGGGGAGGCATCTGTAGCCCAAGAGGTTGTTGTTGTTTTTGGTGAAGCATCTGAAGTGCCTATTAATCCTCCTGCTCCAATGTTTGATTTGAATGTTGCTTCTCCATCAGGTAATGCCTCTCTTCCATCTATTGTTCTACATTGTTGGATGTAAGTGAGAAAGAAGCTATAGAGAACATGTTGTTTATTGCTACCGAACTAGTGCCTCACGGTGACTTGGTGCCAGTTAGTATTACAAGGGAGCCGATAGAGGGACCTACTCTCTCTGCCCAAGAAGAGCACTCTTCTCCTACTTGGGATGAAATCCCATGCTCTACAAAAGAGCCCCTGGACAGTACTGACCCTGCTCCTTCTCAATTTGATGCAGTACCATTAGATTTATTAATTCCTAAGATGAGACCTTTGTCTGAAGAACAAGATGATGACAGTGAGAAGGACTATGATAATATGCCTGTGGCATGTTTTATTACTGCTAGAAGTGGTAGGGCAGTCCCCAAAGAGCCCGTTCTTAAAATACCCACTACTAGGCAGTAGAAGAAAGAAGCCCTTGAGAGTGTTTTGAAGAGAAATAAGGAGAAAAAGAAAAGAAGAAGGTTGGTGAAAGGGGAAAAGTTGGTGAATTAGGAGGATTTGCCTCCGGCAAACATTGTGGATGTTGAGGATGAAGAGGTGAATGAGGAACCTGCTTCCCTTGTTTGTAAATCCTCTAATAGGTCTGTGCTAGTGAAGCCCAAGAAAGGATTATCTGTGAAAGGTGTGGAGATCGACAAAGAGAAGAGTGTTCAAGAAAAGGAGTCTGGTAAGAAAAGTAAGTCTGAAAAGAAGGAGAAAAGTGTGAATAAGTCTTAGAAGAGGAAGGCAAGTGACAAAGAGGAACCTGGTTCCTCCAAGAAAGCCAAAGTGGAAGTGTCTGAAGTTGACATAAGAGAAAACTTGAAGAAGCAAAGGGTGCTGTGGGGTAGAGTGTTTGATGCTGATATCCTTGAAATGTCTGGCATGAGACAACTGGTTGCAATCTGCGAGTTTTAGAAGTGGACTCTTCTATTTAACATTCAGAGTTCCAAGGTCTATGAAGAGGAGGTTCGTAGCTTCTACATGAATCTGTTCACTGTGGAAGACGACAATATCTGCCTGAAGGTTAATGGAGTGAACTTTGTGATGGATGAAGCTGCACTGGGAAGTATCTTGGGTATGCCCACTGAGGGGCTCTCGTCTGTTGAAGGGACTCGTTCCCCTAACTTTAGGAAGATTATTCTAAAGACTGAGGCTGTTCAGAGAGGGAAACGGGTACACAAGAAGGCCCTACTTCCAGAATATCAGCTCATGTTTGAGATGATGAACAAGGTTCTGCTCCCTCGCGCAAAGAGACGCTCCATTACTTCGATAGCGGACATGTTCCTCATGGAAGAATTGGATGAATACACTACCATCAACCTACCTGGTATCATGATTGAACATATGAAAAATGTGGCAGACTTCAAGGACGGGAACCATGGTTTGCCTTATGTGTTCTTGCTCACTAGAGTGTTTGAATATTTCAAAGTCCCTTTGGGAAGAGCAGTGGTGGGAACTCGAAAGCAAATGTCCTCAATGACTACCTTGGAGGAGTGCAAGTATATAGACAAGAAGGGGGAAGTTGGCAGCAATTTTATGATTTCTCAGCTGATCAATGCTCAGACTGCTGCCAATGAGGAAATACGGAGGTTGAATGCTAGGAATTTTATTCTTGAGGGACAACTCAGTCAAACCAAAAAGGAACCTGATTCTGCAGTGCACATGATGCAGATGGTGCACAGGGACAACTCTGTAGAGGGAACAGATGCCCCCAGTTCCAATTTTGGTGCAAGAACACTACTTTAATTTACTTCTTTACAAGGTCTATTTTTTTTATTAACTATAGCGAAGTGTCAATCTAAGGCTAATTTTTGATTTTCTTAAGGCTAAAATGGTGGCAATTATTTTTTCGATATTCAATCTGGTAGCAATCAAATAGAAAATAAGAATGAGAAACGCTAGACTTATTGTTAATCTAACTTTATGGTTATATATAACAAATTTTTAAGAAAGGATTTGAATCTGTCTTTTGTCCCTACATGAAAAAAGAATAAATAGATTTCATCAAATCTCTTAACTTTTTAAGTTTTAGCTTGTAACCTTATTTAATACTAATAGGGAGAACACTGGATAAGTTAGCACTAATTTTTTAGCAAGAGATTTGTAAAAGATTTTGCAAACAGGAGAGAATACTTTGCTAAATATATTGACAAAAGTGATTATGTAATCCATGACAATGAGTGTAAGAGCTTTATTGTGATTTAAAATTGTTTCAGGGTATTATACATACGATTTTTTTAAAAATAGTTTGAAACATTATGAATCTTAAGTAGTATTTTAAAATGATGAATTGTAAAACATTAGATATTGTATACGGCCTTTATTTCATGTATATTTTTACTAGATTATTGTCCCTCATTTACATTCCATATCGAGGTATTTGGAGACCAAGTTCAATTATTCGGACAATATCATGTGATTGTAAATAAAACAAATTGGATTTGCAATATTTTAGAGATACAACGGCCATATATATTCTCCAATATATCTTCTATAGATCTTGAAGGATCGAGTGAACATTATATTACTGAATTTAAATACTAGAAATATTTTGTTGCTTGCCTAGATATACCCAGGCCCGAATATCATATTGTCCCCTTTGGCCCCACCCCTTTAGGTCATGGTAGGTGGTATCAAAGCCAGTACCTCGCTTAGTACGATGGTGGAGCAAACTTCAGCGAGGATGTTGAGTTCCTATTGGAGGTGAATGTAACAGCCCACATGTCGTTGATGGTTCAACTTTGTTCGTTACGACACTTGTCTTAGGAAAATTCCACAACGGAATAATTGAGGAAAGTTTGAGCCGTATAAGGTTAGGATTCAAGTGTTAAGGCGCCTTGAAGCCCAAAGGGACAAACTCGGGAGGTCCTAAAGATTGGTTCAGAGCAAACAATACCTTGAAACTGGGTTTGGGCTAGTATAAACGTACCAAACTCTATCAAATGTGAATGAAATACAGAAATTAATGGCTAAAGGAGAGGCAAAGTAAGTTGGAAACTAATAAGAGAATTGGGGAGATCCGAAATTTTCCGTAGTAAGAGGAATTAAAGGAAAATACTGCACTGCATCCAGTAAGTCCATGGCATTATGTGTCTTTTTAATTGTTGGACTAGTCACTTATCATTAAGGGTCTCAAAAAAAAAGGGTGGGAGGGGTTTTGGGCTCACGGAAAAATGAAAATGGGTGAAGAGTGCTTCTCCGCTAGAGTTGGGGGTGGGGTTTGCTATAGTGGCTGGGGTGAGTCTTCCTACACGACTGGGCGGCGAGCGTCTAGTCCTAAAAAGCTGTAGGGTTTACTACCGTATCCTTTCCCAATAGACTTGAAGTTCTTCATAGGCAGGGGGGTTCGAAATTCTTCTATAAAAAAAGATGCACTCCTATGTGAGGATGGGAAAAATTAGGCCAGAGATGATAGAGGAAGGTGTTTGGTTCAAAAGAGGTACGATAGTCATAACAGTCTGTCACGACCCAAAATCCCAACCTGGTCGTGATGGCGCCTCTCGTAGGGACAAGGCAAGCCAAACCAATCCCATTTGCGTTCAATCAATTAAATGACGCAATTTGAAAACAAGAACATGTTAATAATAAAATGAGTCGGGAATATATATCTATACATATAAAGTACCATCCCAACTACCGCCCTCAGATCGGGGTGTCGCAAAGTCATGAGCCACTAGAGAAGACCTACTGATAATATCTCTATTACAATGTCTTAAGTACAATGTTTGAGGGAAGCAAAATCGACAAAAGAAAAGAGTTACGAGGCTGCGGACGCAAGCAGCTACCTCGTAATCTCTGAAGCTCCGGTCCAGTAGTAGTAATCAGTACCTCTGAGTGGGACCGCTAACGCCTGAATCTGCACACAAGGTGCAGGGAGTAAAGTGAGTACTTCCAACTCAGTGAGTAATAAAAGTAAATAAGAACTGAAGATAGGAAACATTTAAATCATTACACAATCCACAACGGAACAATAACACATTTTACCTTTCACAGAATACCTGAAGTAAACAGAACAACCACAACCAAATAT